>PVIH01027868.1:0-16177 GCA_004025045.1 Sigmodon hispidus | reverse complement strand
AATCTTATTTGTGTTTCTACCCTTGATAAGCCATGCTTATGATTCTTATCCTCTGTATAGTTATTGTTAACTCTTCTGCATTTTAAATTCTTTTTACTGTTTTTTTTTTTTTTGATAAATACAAAATAAAGAAAAAAAAAAGTGGGGTATTGAAGTTTCTCACAAATAGGGTGTAAGAATTGATGTGGGATTCGAGGTTTAGCAGTGTTTCTTTTACATAAATAGGTGCCTTTATATTAGGGGCATAAATATTTAAGATTGAAATCTCATCTTGACCAATTTTTCCTGTGACCATCTTCATCCCTTTTAATTGCTTTTAGCTTAAAGTCAACTTTGTTAGATATTAAGATTGCAAATCCTGTTTGTTTCTTAGGACCATTTTCATGGAAAATCTTTTCCCAACCCTTTATTCTGAGCCTGTGTCTGTCTTTACTGTTGAGGTGTGTTTCTTGTAAGCAACAGAAGGATGGCTTCTGTTGTTGTATCCACCTTGTTAGTGTGTGATGTTTTATAGGAGAGTTGAGACCATTTATATTAAGGGAAATTAGTGACCATTGATTTATATTTCCTGCCATTTTTGGAGGTAACTTGTTTGTATTTCCTTTATCTAGGGTATTCTTCTGTAGAATTATTGATTGTGATTTCATGGGTGTGTCTGGGGTCCTTAGTATTGAGTTTTCCATCTAATACTCTCTGTAGTGCTAGATTGTTAGATAGATATTCTATCAGTCTGACTTTGTCCTGAAATACCATCTTTTCTCCATCAAGGGTGATTGATAATTTTGCATGACATAGTATTCTAGTTTGGCAGCCATGCTGTTTTATAGTCTGTATAACTTCTAACCAAGCCCTTCTAGCTTTCATCATTTCCATTCAATAGTCAGGCATTATTCTGATGGGTCTGACTTTATATGTGAGTTGGCACTTTTCTTTTGCAGCTCTTAAAATTTTTTCTTTCTTCTGTATGTTTTGTGACTTGACTATAATGTGGTGCACATACTATTTTGGGGGGCATATCTATTCAGTGTTTTGTAAGCTTCTTGTATCTTTATAGGCATTTCCTTCTTCAGGTTTGGGAAGTTTTCTTCTGTGATGTTATTGAAAACATTATCTGTGCCTTTGAGCTGGTATTCTTCTCCTTCTTCTATTCCTATTATTCTCAAATTAGGACTTTTCATGGTGTCAAAGATATCCTGAACATTTTGAGTTATGGCTTTTTTAGTTTTACTATTTTCTCTGACTAATATATCTATTTGAGCTACTGAGTCTTCCACTTCAGGGATTCTATCTTCAATCTCTTGAACTCACTTTGTTATGCTTCTATCTGTGGTTCCAGCTTTTATCTTCAGTTTTTCTATTTCCATCTTTGCCTCATTTTGAGCCTTTTTTTATTGGTTCCATTTAAGCTTTTATTTCAGCATTTAGATCCTGGCATGTTTCTTTCATTGATTTGTTCAACACTTCCAATTTTTTATTTGTGTTTTCTTCTATCTCTTTAAGGCTATTTTTCATATCTTCTTTGAGAGCTTCAGTGATCATCAAATAGGAATTTTTGGTGTTGTTTCCTTATGTCTTGTATTTGTAAGATTGCCACTCTCTTCTGGAGTTACAATGTTTTTCTTTGTATTATTACATAATTTATGCACTGAGGTTTGCCCATCACTTTAGTGGTTCATGATTAGATGTCTCCTGCTCAGTTGTGGCATTCGGGCTTGTATACCTCCTGTCACCTCTCTGGGCAGGGTCTGTATCTGCCCTTCAGAGACCCCAGAAGTTATCTGTTCACTCAGTTGTGGGTCAAAGTGGGTAGCCTTGCAAATTCCCTCAGCAGCAGATGTGGGTATGGTGACAGGCAGATTTTATCTGCACCTGCTACAGAGTTTGTAGGACTTACTCTGCAGACAGCACCTGGTCTCTGAAAGAATGGGAGCTCAACTCTCCGTCCTTTGCTGGGATATAGGCACTTGGGCCTGGTGAACGCTCCTCACCTCTTGGCGGGGTCAGAGTGTGTCCTTCAGGGACCCCTGGAGTTATCTGTTCACTCAGTTCGAGGTCAAGGTGTATAGCCATGCAAAATTCCTCAGTAGCAGATGTGGGTATGATGAATGGCTGACTTTATCTGCACCTGCTACAGACTTCCCTGGGATTTACCCTGCAGATAGCACATGGTCCCAGAAGAGGAACCAGAACTGATGGGATTCAAAAAGGTTTTTAACTGTTTTCTCCTTCAGATTTCTCTTCAATGCTCTATTCAGGTCTTGGTGTTTAAAAGTAACAGTATCTTCCAGTGATGCCTTATAGTTCCTTATATTGTTATAGGTATTCTTTCACTTATATCTGCAGATTGCTTCTTTGGTTCACCCATTGTCATATCTTAGTGCAATCTTAATCAATTGTGACTACAGGAGTTATGTGTCTCTTTTCTGCTCTCGACTGAGAGATTGCATGATTTTATACTCTAGTCAGGACACAGGACCCTGCTATCTCTAGCCACCAAACTCCCACTAGGACTGGTGCAGCATGGGTTCATGTAGTTAACAAACATGTCCAATCTAGTTGGTGATGTAGATTATTTTGGAAGTGGGTTCTAGTAATCTGTAATGTGACTTTCAGGATTGTTGTGGAAGATGCTTTCATCACTTTGTTTTGGGCATGCCTTGTCATGAGGTCAAATCTAGGACTGTGTCTCTGTTCTCAAGGATGAGTTTCTTTGGAGTCCAAGAGACAGGAATCAACTCACCTCCAACTCCACTCTGGACCTGTAATCCTTTCTGTTTGAAGCTGTATGATGCCCATTGTGCTCGAGACACCTTGGGATCTTGTTTCTGTATTCATATTTCAACATAAATTGTTTATATGATTGTCATTAATACAAAGTGTTAGACCCAACATTTTACATTTTTTGGTGGGATCTCCTGAAGCTAAGATGCATCTGAAAAGCCAAAGTCACTATCAATAGGACAAAATGACAACCTACAGAATGGGAAAAGCATTTTCACCAGCCCTACCAGTGATAGAGGACTGAACTCAAAAACATACAAAGAGCTCAAGATTCAAGAGCCCTAAATGTTGAATAACCCAATCAAAATTGGGTTTCAGATCTAAAAAGGTAATTCTCAGCAGAGGAACTACAAATGGCTGATAGGCACCTGAAAAAGTGTTCTTCATCTTTAGCCATCAGAGAAATGCAAATCAAAACAATTTTGAGATATCACTTAACACCTGTTACATTGGCTAAGATAAAATGCACAGATGATAGCCTATGTTGGAGAGGATTCGGATCAAGAGGAACACTCCTCCATTGTTGGTGTGAGTATAAGCTTTTCCTGCCACTTTGGAATGCAATATGGTGGTTTCTTAGAAAATGAAGAATCAATCTCCCCAAGGATCCAGCAATAGCGCTTCTGGGTGTATAACCTAAAGAGGGATAGTCACTCTCCAAAGGTATATGCTCAACTATATTCATAGCAGTATTATTTGTAATAGCAAGAACCTGGAAACAACATAGATGTCCCTCAACTGAAGAATGGATTAACAAAATTTTAGTACATCTAAACAATGGAAAAATACTCAGCAGTAAGAAAAAATGATATCCTAAAATTCACAGACAAGTGGATGGATTTGGAGAATATCCTCCTGAGTGAAGAATCACAAACTTAGAAAAATAATCAGCGGATGTACTCACTAGTTAGTGGTCTCTAAGCAAACAAACAAGCAATGTTTCTTTTACATATGTAAGTGTACTTTTATTAGATGTATAAATATTAAAGTATGAAATCTCATCTCATCTTGATTGTGTTTTGCAAAGAAAAATAAGTAATTTGCATCCTGATCTCTTTTGATTGACGTCAGTTTAAAGTGTTCTTGGATATTAGGATCGCAATACCATCTTGATTCTTTTGCAAGTATTTGTATGGAAAGTCTGATCTGAAATTTTTATTCTGACATTATGATTTTCTTTGGAGTAGAGGTATATCTCTTAAATGCAGCAGATGTTTGGTTTTGGTTTTTGTATCCATCTTATAAGGGTGACACTTCATATAATTGAATTAAATTATTTTATATTGAGGGATATTAATGACCACTGATTGTTATGATCTACCATTTTTGGTGACAGATTGTATGTATTTTCTTTCTTAGCATTTTTCTTCAGTGGGATTATCAATTGTTTGAGATTTCATGCATGTGTCTCCTTTCCTTAGTTTGGAGTTTTCCCTGTAGTGATTTATGAATGTTCGATTAGTGTGTAGTAATTGTTACAACCAGTGTTTATCATGAAATATCATGCTTACTCATTTAGGATGATTAATAATTTTGCTGGGTATGGATATCTGGTTTGGTAGCCATATCTTATCAGTGTCTAATAACTTCTGTCCTGGATCTTCTTGCTTTAACTCTATCTAATTAAAAGTCTGGCATTTTTCTGATGGATCTGCTTTTATAAGTAAATTGGGCATTTTCCTTGTAGATGTTAATATTATTTTTGGATGGTATGTTTTGTGGCTTGATTATTCTGTCATGTGCAGACTTTTGGGGGGTCTTACCTATATAGTGTTCTGTTACCTTCTTCTATCTTTATAGGCATATCTTTCTTTAGGTTGGGGAAGTTTTCTTTCATGATTTTATTGAACACATTATCTGTATTTTTGAGCTAGTATTCTTTTCCGTCTATGTTTCTTATTCTCAGGTTTGTTCTTTTCATGTTTACCAATTTTCTTGAGCATTTTGTGTTATGTCTTTTATAGTATTGGTGCAGTCTTTCAGAGATTTGTCTATTTTCACTAATTAATCTTCCACTCCAGTTTTCTCTTTTCCATCTCTTAGTTTCTGTTTATCATGCTTGTATCTGTACTGCAAAATTACTACTACAGATTCTCTTTCATCCCTTGCTTCTTTGTATCCCTTCTTTATTATTTCAATATTAATATTAATTTCTGAAATGATACTTTAATTTGTATCATTTTGCTATTTGGTTTTCATCAAATATTGTTCATCACTTCCAATTTTTTTCTTCTTTTATTAAGGGACTTATCATATCCTCTTTTGATTCTTCCATAATCTTCATAAAGGTATTTTAACTGTTTTCTCCTTCAGATTTCTCTTCAATGCTCAATACAGATCATGATGGTTAAAAGTAACAATGTCTTCTAGTGATGCCTTAAAGTTCCTTATATTGTTATGTGTATTCTTTCACTTATGACTGCCCATTGCTTCTTTGGTTCACTCATTTTTATGTCTTAGTGCAATCTTAGTCAGTTGTGCCTACAGGTGTTATGTGTCTCCTTTCTGCTCTTGACTGGGATATTGCATAATTTGTTACTCTAGTCAGGACACAGGACCCTGCTGTCTGTAGCCATCTCCTCCCACTCTGCACTGTACACCACAGGGTCATGTTGTTTACAAAGATGTCCTATCTCTGTGATGATGTTGATTGTCTTGGATGGGGGTTATGGTAATCCGTAATGTGACTTTCAGGATTGTTGTGGAAGATACTTCCAACACTTTGTTTGGTGCATGCCTTGTCATGAGGTCAAATCTAGGACTGTGTCTCTGTTCTCAAGGATGAGTTTCTTTGGAGTCCAAGAGGCTGGAATCTGCTCACCTCCAACTCCACACTAGACCTGTGATCCTTTCTGTCTGAAGCTTTGTGATGCCCATTGTGCCCTAGACACCATGGGTGCTTGTTTCTGCTTACATATTTCAACATATATTAAAATGTTTATTTGATTGTCATTAATGCAAAGGGTGTTAGTCCTAAAATTTTACATTTTTTTGGTGGGATATCCTGAAGCTAACAAGATTCTGTAAAGCTAAGAACACTGTCAATAGGACAAAATGACAGCCTTCAGAATGGGAAAAAATTTTTCCCAACCCTACCAGTGATAGAGGACTGATCTCTAAGATATACAAAGAGCTCAAGAATCCAGAACCCAAAACCTTGAATAACCCAATCAAAATTGAGTTACAGTTCTATAAAAAGAATTCTCAGCAGAGGAACTAAGAAAGACTGAAAGAAACCTGAAGGAGTGCTGTTCATCTTTATCCATCAGTGAAATGAAAACCAAAACAACTTTGAGATACTTAACACCTGTTACATTGGCTAAGAAAAAAGTCACTGATGACTGCCTTTGTTGGAAAGGATGTGAAACAAGGGGAACACTCCTCCATTGTTGGTGGTAGTGTAAGCTTGTTTAGCCACTTTGGAATGCAATATGGAGGTTTCTAAGAAAATTGTGAATCATTCTACCCAAGGACCCAGCAATACCACTTATGGGTGTGTAGCCTAAAGAGGCATACTCACACCCCAAAAGTATTAGCTCAACTATATTTATTGCAGTATTATTTGTAATAGCAACAACCTGAAAACAACCTAGATGTCCCTCAACTGAAGAATGGATATATAAATTGTGGTACATCTATACAATGGATTACTACTCAGCATTAAGAAAAAATTATATTCTAAAACTTGCAGGTAAATGAATGGATTTGGAATAGATCCTCCTGAGCAAGATTTCACAAACTCAGAAAGACAAGCAGGGGATGTCCTCACTCATTATTGGTCTTTAAACCAACTAAAAAGAAAAAAAGCCAAGCATATACAAGAAGCAAACCACAAAAACTAAACAGCTTGTGATCAGAAACACCCTGGACTGACCCTTCAGATCCTACTACACATATAGCAACACCTTACTCACTCTTGAGGGAGGCGGGACAATATTTGATTTGCCAGGAGTGGTGTCTGAACTAAGCATTATTGGATCTGTGGGAACATGGGACTGTCTGCAGCCTGACCAGGGAGGGGTGGGGATTTGTGGAGAAGAAAAAATGACCTGATGTGGCTGTAGAGAGAAGGGATCTTGATTGGGGATATAGAGGGATAGAAAAAACATCCAGAGAGAAAGCTGAACAGAGCAATTTTATGTGTAGAAAATTATTTGCATTATCACTCTTGATAAGTCATGCTTATAATTTTTATTTTCTTTACAGTTATTGTTATCTTATCAGCATTTTAAAATCATTTTACTATTTTTTTTGAAAAATACAAAATAAAAAAAAAAAAACTTATGCCAGCTGCTATTTAGTCAACTCAAAACATAGAAGTAAAACAGAACTCTTTGAAATCTTAGGAATAAACATGATTTAAAATGTTGAGTTAAGCTTCTAAAAGGAAATAACATTTTTAATATCAAAATTCTTTTGACAATGCCAATTACACCCCCCTGTCATTTTCATCTTTTGTTATAAATCTTAACTTATGACATAAACTAAATGAATGACATTTTCTCTAATGGTTATAAAAAATGTTAAACTGAGAAGCAGATGTAAAAAAATTATACATAGTTTTAACTAATGGTCATTACAGAATTCATAGCTCCTCCATACATAGCAGACTGCCAGAAGTATCCATTTATATCATTATAATGATTAAAATGACAATAGAGGACCTCATGTCTCCAAGCAACTTAAAGTAGTCTATTGTTAAAAGGGCTGACATTCTACTTTTGATTGGTAACGATAATCAAAAAAGAAAATTTGTGGGTGAAAATTGTCCAAGCAAAAGAAACATGGACCCAGTCTCAATTCTGGAATCTGTGATTGAAAATTCAATAATCCAAGAAGTTTTTTTCCAGAATTAAATTGCAAAATCACATAAATCCTTGAGATCAAAATTACATCAGTCCTTCTGCTTGCCCTAGAATCAGACCATAATTTAAACCTTTGACCATATCAACAATCTCTTTATAGTCAGTGCTCTGTTGTAATTACCACTCTTATTTACCTGAGAAACATATTAGTTTGAATTGTTCTCTTGTAATAATATTTTCTATGGGTTTTGTAGTGTGGTGTGACATTTCACCAAAGTCCATGTCAAGTGGTGCAGAGCAGATCCCCTGTAGCAGAGTACACCTGTGACAATTTTAATGTTGATTCCCTTGTTTGCTAGGAAAAGCTTAAAGTAGAACCAAGGAGAATTTCTGTAAAGTGTTATGCTGCAATAGCATGTAGGAAATGTAGTGAATATTCTGTATGATGTAAATAAAGTAACTGATTTGGCCTTTGTAGAGCACCATAGAAGTGGTTGGAGTATCAAAGAAGAGACAAGCAGAAGGTGGGTGAAGTTAGTGTTCATCTGAAACCTGAAGGAGGAATATGTAAAAGGTACTGTTGAACCATTGGCCATGAGCCACATGGTGGCAAGGTTAAAAGAAATGTGTTGTTTAAAGATGAATGAGCTACCTTGTATTGTGCATGAGATTTAGGCCAAACAGTATGAAGTAATATAAGCCTCTGATTAATTTCTTTGGGGAATAAAGCTGCAGCATGGAACAGGATCATAACCTCTGCCATGAAATAGGTCACAAAACCTCTGGGCCAAAACAGCCCCAGGAAGCATCCTAAAACATATGAAGTCCATGTCAGCCAAACACCTGCATAAAACCTGAGAAAGTTTAAAAAGTTTAAAGAGTGTTATAGATCACTGAATCAGAGCCAAGAGCAGCTTTGTGAATTGCATATTTTAATTGATTTATGGTACAGAGACAACAAAGTGTTCAGGCAGGAATTTAAAAATTGCCTGTTCTCTGCACACAGCTTAAACTCATATGGTTCACTAAAAACTTGGTACAGGTGTGATTGATTTAAGGTTTTTACTTATACTGAACAGAAAGGAAACAGTTAAAAACAGTTTTTCTGATAGCAGCATTTCCTGAGTCCTCTCTCTTTGCTGGATGCAACAGAGATGCCCTGGCTCCTCTGCCATATTGAAATGCCAGCCAAAAGGGGCAGAGTCAGCAATTAAAGTGATACTGATTTTGGGTTAGAAAATGATTAAGAATTCTCAGTAGAACAGATTTAAGGCACAAAACTGCTTAATGGGGTACAATGTATGTGTAATATGCATAGGCTTGAGAGAGACAGAGACAGATACAGAGACAGACACAGAGACAAGAGTGACAGAGAAAAGTATGTAGAGAAAGCCCTTTAAGAAAGAGAAATAGGAAATAAAGATAAAAAGCCACAAAAGATAGCAAATAAACAGAGAGTCTGGATTCTGTTTATTGTGTTTTCTTTTAATTTTTTTAAACTTTAATGACCTAAATGCAGAGAGACATTGGATTGCTAAGGCAGCTAAGTTAAACAAATACATATACATTAAAGATATCTTGATTTTGAAATCTGTTTATTAGAATATGTTACTTGGGAAAAGTTTCTGCTTTTGTCTGCACAGAAGATCAAGACCCATGGATTGGTTCTAGGCAAATGATGTTTCATTAGCAAAAGCCACCTGAACATTCTCTGGATTCAAGATGGCCAGTTGAAATGATCCACCTTCAAAACTCCATGTGAACAATGTCCTTTGACAGAAGGAAGCAGTTAAAGAAAGAAATTTATGTCCAATTTCCTCAAAATATTCCTTATTAATGTTTGTTTTCATTATAAATGGCTAATAGTCAAAGTCAATCTTTAAAAACAAGGGACGGAGGAGGATATGATATAAGAATGATTAGAAAAGATAAGTGGATTTTGATATATTGATATAAACTTAAAGGTAAAACTTGTTATGCTGTATGTATTTTTCTACTCCTGATTAAATTATGATGCTGATGTAACTCATTGAAAATCATAAAATGTAATTGAGAAATGCAGATTAATAGTCATATATGATAACAAAACTTGTAATCATTTAGATAGGTTTATGTAGGTGTACAAAGATATAGTTGAATTAGATAGGTAGTCTTCAAATACTTCAAAGATATGTATAATATGGTATTTAAAATATTTTAAGAAATTAGACTTTTCTGGACAATGAGACATGTCTACTCCTGGCAGCACCAATGTAATTCATGAAAATGATGGGCATTGAAAAAACTTCATGAGGAATTTACTTTGTGGCAACAGTTAGCCACTGGACAAGAAACTGTTCTGTTATTGACTGCTTGATAGTATGCTGTATAAACTGGACATGCAGCTTCCATAGGAAAGTGACCTCTGAAAGTTGGCAGAATAAGCTAAGATGGTTCTTCAGGTTCCTGCTTTGCAAAAATAAAACATTGTCAGGCATTCTTCAGGACATAAGGAGAAGCAACTGATGGACTGTGTCAGATTTTCTGCATCACTGAAAGGTATGCCAGAGACTTTGGGCCATGTAGGCTGAAGATGAATGCCACAATGTTATAAAGGATCTATGGGTAACTGTCCAGGCAGACAGGTATCATCTCTGTCATTTTGTAGACTTTGAAATTTGCTTGCATTTCCTTTTTATTTGCATAATATTATATCCTTCTTAGGTCTTTGATCTTTTTGAAGGATTAATAATTATAGGGATACTTCTTTTTAGTTTAGAAGGTATATTAGATATTAAATTTTAGGCTTACAGTGATAAGGTAGATAATGGAATATTTTGTTTAATTTTGTGAATACATATAGAGCAGATATTATGACTAGAAGGTATATTAGATATTAAATTTTAGGTTTACAATGATAAGGTAGATAAAAGAATATTTTGTTTAATTTTGTGAATACAAATAGAGTGGTTATTGTGACTGCATGAGAGCTATTCTGTTGTAATATTGCTATTTGAAAATTGAAACATTCTTTAAGTTTACACAGAAAAGAGAAAATGTTGTGGAATGTTCTGTATGATGTAAATAAAAAACTGATTTGGAATCTGGAGAGCACCGTAGAATTCGGTAGAGTATCAGAGCAAGAGACAGGTCAAAGATACAGGCTCAGCAAGGTTTTGTTTGGCTATTTTTATTTATATACATTCTTAGATCATTTGCACATATTAAAATTTTGAGTACATTTTCAATTTATATTTTGTTGATATTTTGTTTTCTTACAACTTTTGTTAAAAATAATGAGTAATAAATGGAATAAACATGGGGCACATTAAAGCCTTCTTTTGCATCTGCATTTAGTGGAATTTCCTTTTGAATTTTTCTCCTTATAATTTGATGTTGGCTATTGTCTTCTTAAAAATTGATATAGTGTTTTTAGAAATAATATAAATTACTAACATCTCAGAGTTTTATCATGAATGTATGATGGGTTTTTAAAGTGTTCAAAAGCTTCTAATAAAATAATTATTATTTTTTTCTTTTTTGGTTTTTTTATAGTGGATTACAATGGCAGTTTTTCACATGTTGAGTAATTCATGCATCCATGGGATGAAGTCTCTTTAATCATTGTGGATGATTTTTCTGATCTCCTGGGTTAGGTTTTCAAGTGTTTTATAAATTATTTTTGCTGCAGTTGATGTTGATGAGATAAAAATACAATTGATTATGTATATTATTGGGTTATCTTTTAATTTTTGGCTAATATTAACTAAATGCAGTAAGACAATTATGTTAAAATGCTCCTAAAATAATCCAACACATATTTTTAAAGAATATTGACATTGATATTTAGGTTCAAGGATATGTTGCTTGAAAAGGTTGTATTTTGATTCTAATGAAGATGAGTACAAAAAGAATACATGCAGGTGATGCATTGACCAAGAAAGGTCGGCAGAAAATCTGTGTTTCAAAGAGAGCACTCTGATATCTCAGTATCCACATCATCTTTAAGAATGCACTAAATATGAACCATCATCAATGTTCCCATAAACATTATATTTACTCACATTGAGCAGAAAGAAGTCTACAGAACTCTTTACACATTAACTAAAATAGATTATGGATGTTTATCTTTATTTAGTGGGTTTGGTTTTTATCATTGTCTGCCTCTGTCTACCATAAAGAAAGATATAGTTATGAAAAATAAATGTGTAGATTATTATATGTACATTTAAAAATCAACTACTTGTTTTAAATACTTTACATTAATATACATTCTAACTTATTCAAAAATTTAAATGTAATTTTGGTATACTGTACATATATATCTACTCTTGTTTAAGGTTTGTATAATTCATAAATGTAAAGTTAAAATGCAAATTAATAATTACTTGTGATAATAACTTATGGTACAATTTAGATGTATAAAAATATATTTCAATTGTATGCTATCATTAACATTTGAAATAACTGCAGATTATGAAATTTAAAATATTTTAAAAACAGGGAGTCTTCACCATCCAGAGGAAGGAGGGCTAAAGCTAGCACAATTTTAAGCTGTGACTCGATCGCAGCTCCCAACAACCAAGCAATTCCAAGACACAATAAAAAGGAGATTTACTGAATAATTTCCATTATTAATATTGATGCTATAATTCTCCAAAAAATTTTGGCCAACAGTATGCAAAAAATAAAACATATAATCACCATGATTTGTTAGAATTTATTCCACAAATACAGGGATGGTTCAATATATGAAAACTGTAAAAATGAAGAGAAAACCTCATGAACATATTCTTAAATGCTGAAAATGCCTTTGAAAAAAATCCAACACTCCTTTTTGGTAAGAGCCAGGTAGAGATCTGGAATACAGGGAAAATTTCTCAATATAATAAAGATAATTCACAGGTAGCAAATGGCACAGGTCAAACTTACTTGAGAAATACTCCACAAAACAAGAACTAGAAAAGGATGCCCTCTCTCCCCTCAGGTATATAATATAGTTGTTTAACTTTTAGCTAAAACAATAAAATTACAAAAATATATTAAGCAGTTACAAATTGAATGAGTAGAAGTGAAACTATTTCTATTTGCAGAGTAAAATTGTGTAAATAAGTGACACACAAAATTCTACCAGAGAACTTCAAAAGCTGATGATCACTTTCTGCAATGCAGCAGGATGCAAGATTAACTCAAAGAAATCAGTTGCTCTCCAATACACTAAAGATTAAAGGAGTGGAAAAGAAATAAGGAAAACCACACATTACAATCACTACAAACAGCATTAAATACTTTGGAGTAACTATAACCAAAGCAGAAACAAACTTTTTAACTAAAACTTTAAATCACAGAAGGAAGAATTTGAAAAGGATAACAGACAATGGGAAGATCCACCATGTTCCTGGAGGGTAGGATCACTATAGTAAAAGGGGTTGTTCTACAAAAGGCATTCAACAAATTCAATGCACTGTCAATCAAAATTCCAACACAGTATTTTAGACCTTAAAAAAATACTCAGTTTCATTAGTAACATCAGTGAGCTATAATTGTAAAAGCAACTTTACTCAACAAAAGAAACTTAAGAGGCATCACCATCTCTGACTACAAGTTATAATATAGAGCAACAATAATAAAAACAGCATGATAGTGGTATAAAATGGTGGATCAATGGAATCGACTTGAGAATCTAGGCTTTACTCCAAAAACCTATGAACAACTGATCTTCCACAAAGAGTCTTCAAGTATTCAATGGAGAAAAGATATGTCATAATCAATAGATTTTTGCATAGACGGCTGGTAGTATGCAGAAAACTGTAAATGGATCCAAACATGTCACCCTGCAAAATATTCAAATCCATGTGGATCAAAGATTTGTGTATACAAAACATAAACACAGCAAAACTGAACTTGATAGAAAAGAAAGTGAGAAATACCCTCCAGCAAAATGGCACATGTGACCACTTCCAAATGTACCACCAGTGGCACAGATACTAAGAATAACAATCAATAAGTCATACCTCCTGAAATTATGAAGCTTCTGTAAAGCCGATGAAATTGTCAGCATGACCAACTGCCAGGCTATAGAATGGGAAATGGTTTTCACCACAACTACAAGTGATACAGGACTGATCTCTGATTATATAAGGAACACAAGAAAGTAGTGGCCAAAATATTGAGTAACCTAAACCAAAAATTGGGTTCAAAAATAAAAATATAAATCTCAGCAGAAATATGTCTGAAAGGTACTTGGAAAAAGTCCTCACCTTCTTTCGCCATCAGAGAAATGCAATTCAAACAGCTTTCAGATACCACTTGACACATGTCAGATTGGCTTAAAAAAAAAAAAGACACAGTAGACATCCTATGCTGGTAAAGTTGCAGAGTAAGGGGAAAACTCCTACATTATTGGAGGAAATATTACCTTGTCCAGCCACTCTGGAATTATGTTTGGTGCCTTCTCAAAAAATTGGGAATCACTCTGCCCAAGAATCCAGCAATATCACTTCTGTGTGTGTACCCCAAATAACACATTTGGACTCCAAAGACATTACCACAACTATGTTCATAGCAGCATTATTTGTAAAATCAAGAACTTGAAAACAGTTTGGAAGCCACCAATCTGAAAGATGGATTAGCAATATATTGAACATCTACACAGTGAAGTATGACTCAGCAATAAGGAAAAATGGCATAGGAAAAAATGCAGGCAAATGGAAGGAATTTGAAAATATCCTCCTGACCTAGTTATCTCAAAACCAATATGAGAAGCAAGGAACATATTATACGAAAGAGCAAAAAGCAAAGTATGTCCAAGTTAGAGAACACAAAGCATGAACAGCTTGAGATCTGAAACACCTGATACTGGCTCCTTGGATGCCCCATTTTCTAGAAGAAGAATCTAGACTGAATCTTGTTGTTGGTGTGAGGACCAATGGTATGCCAAGAATGTATGCTGAAGTAAGCCTTATTGGGACCTTGTGACTGCCTTCCAACACTGTGAAGGAGATGAATAGATGTAAAGAAGTAAGAGTCCCTGGGGGTTGTGATAGGTCTAAGGGACCTTGATCAAATATTTAAATGGATAGAAAATGTGACTTTATTCATAAAAATAATAAAGTAGTGTAAAAGAATACTAGGAGGTCAAGTTAAATTGCATTGAATGCCTGGTATAATTGACCCTCCCCACAATGGGACTTCACTTTTGGACAACTGTCATATTTGGGCTGGCCATGTTCAATGAGATTTATCCTCAAGATAACCTTGAATAATATTTTCGAAGTTACTACTCATATGCAGAATGTGTGCCAGGCCCTGGAGTTGATGAACTACTGATAGGTGTCAGTCACATCTTTGAAAATACCTGGAAGGATGTGGGATTATGAAATTACTATAAATTATTTTTAAATAAAACCTGTGAATGAAAAATGAACCCAAGTGTTTCTTTTGAAGTTGACCCATTTCTATTGTGCTTTCTCAGGACTTAACAAGAAAGTTTGAGGATTAAAAAATTGATAATCAGGGAAAAAGAGAAAAAATGTGAAAGATAAAGGAGAAGTGGGAACAAATAATTACAGATGAAATTAGATGTGTGGGTGGAGCAACAGAGAGGGTGATAAAGTAGATATCTTGATAGAGAGGTCAGAATGGGGTTAGAAAAAATGCCTGGTGCATAAAAATTTCAAGGACCCCCAAGATATACATGACTATGACTCCAAGCAAAAATAGAGATGCTGCATAAACAGAATTCTCTCATAATCAATTATAGAACCAACCTAATTATCATTCAGCAATAGATAAAGACAAAAAAGAGACCCATAGATAAGCCACGGGTCTAGCTCCTAGTACAGATGAAGAAGGAAAGAGGGAGAAGATAGTTTATGAGAAAATATCATGAGATGGCTGATATGACATAATGGGAATTCATGAACAATGAAATAACAGTGAGAAATCTTCATGAAATGAACATATACCCTCTGAATGGAGACAATCAAACAACATGTTCAGTCTGTGGAGCCTCTTCAGGTGAAAATCTAATATTCCTAGTTAATAAACTGAAGAAATGGAGCTCATTTTGTACATTTGAACATCTAATACAGCCTTGATATGGGGTGAGGATCTCAGACCTAACTCAACTAGATAGTATAGAATGACCTTACTCACCTTGAGATTACTCATTCTCCTTGGGTAATGAGTGGGCAAATGGAATGAGAAGAGGTTGAGAAAGGATGGGCAGGATACAACAGACACGGAGAAGTGGTAAATATGAACAAAATAGTTTTTAAATAAAATAATGTTGATGCACAGTGTTCACGTAGACATCACCTAAAATCAGTCCAAGTACAATTATTTGTATGTAGAAATTATTAAGTGTGGCACAAGCAGTTGGTGTGTTCTTTTCATGAAAGGGACAGTTATCTAATTCCAGTTATGACAAGTTCTAGGTTATGCATTTTCTATGTGAATCATGTTTGTTGCACAAATAATACTAGGGCCATTTTACCAGGAAGTGAATGTATTTCCTTATATTCTTTGCTCATATTCAAGTCCCATTCTCCTTCTTCACCACTCACTTCCAGTCTCATTTCTTCACCTTGATGGTACTTTAGTTTCATTTT
>PVIH01027867.1:0-16177 GCA_004025045.1 Sigmodon hispidus | reverse complement strand
GGGGGTGGGGAGTGGAGGATGGGGTCAGGTGGAGTGGGGTAAGGGCGGGTGGATCAACAAAGGGGATAGGTAGGTGTGCAGGCCTTGGAGCCCCGCTTCCGCGTCTGTGTAGTTCAGCTTGCTGCTTTAGACTGACACCTGGTGGTCATGTATGATCAGCCGCTGCCCGGACAGTGACGAATTCTATCCCTGCAGATTTGAGTACGCTATGTCTAGCTCTTGCCAGTAAATACTCCAAAGCATGGTTATCTGTTTTCCATTTTTTTTTTGTATATAAATCAAAGCAGCTCTTGGGCTTTTACTATACTTTTTGAAATATTTTAAAATATTTAAGATATTTTGACCTAGCTCTTCAACTCTTCTAAATGTGTCTCAAGAAAACATGCAGACAGATTTATGTATAAGAATGTTTTTCAGAAGAATTCCAGAGAATTTGGAATACTCAAAATGTGAAAAAATAGAAATTCTTAAAACCAATGTTCTATAACACTCTGCTTTAGAAAAAAACATATAAGGGCAAGGCAAATGTGTATAATCCATTACGAAGTGCAGATAGCTAATAAGAAAATCAAGTGACTTCACAGTCTCAGTGTGGGATTTCTGGATATTTCCTCCTTTCAAAAGGCAAGACCTAACATTTTTGAAAACAGAAACAAAGGAATCCAATGTAATAAATAATTTATGTGCATAGTTAACTGCACAAGATAGTTCAGTATCATCTCTTTTTCAGAGTAATAAATCTATTGCAAGCTTTCCCCTGAAACTAGGTGCATAGATGTGCCAATATAGAACATTGGTACAAAAGGTCATGAACAATGGCTTTGCTGTTCTGAGGCAAGAATAATCTAGGAGGCTTACACACACAGCTGCAGCTTTAGGCAGCTAATGGGTCTCGTGGCTGCACCAAAGCATGCTATTTCTTACATAGCCCCAAAGTCTCATTAATTTCGATTAATTTAGCATAGGCTTTGCTTCCTTGTGGCTGCTGAGATGTGGGAACCAAATCACTGCATACATTCCAGTAAGCAGAGCGGTATTTTAGAATTGAAGACTGTCCATATCCCGTTATTTTTGAGACATAGCTTTGAGCAGTTCTAACAGTACAAATGCATAATAGACTGCATTGCCTGCTTCACTGGTCCCCTAGCCCTGAAAGAGAGAGGTGTAGGGGGCTTACAGTTAGTCTTTGAAGGCCAGGAAGCAGCTGCCTGTGGGTACCAGGAGCAGTCTTGCAGCTGACCAGACCTACCTGGAATGGGCCCTCACTCAACTTCTTAGAGCTTACGTTTATCTGCCTAATACTTTTGGGCATGATTTCTACAGAATAATTATTCTGTCACAGTTGTCAACCTTTGAGCACCAGATGGCTGTTCCAAGAGGAAGATAGTTTTTCAGGCCTCCCTATTAGCCTAGTAAGCACTTTGGAGTTCTCCCAATGAAATAATTAACCTGTTGGATTTTTCATTTAGTCAGCTGATCAACAAAACCATAGTGCCTATTACAGAGAAGTTTATGGTATCCTGTGCACAGGCATTAAAAACGATGTTCCAAAACTGATAATGATTTCTAGCTCTGGTTATACATCTTCCAAGTCTGGCATTGAATGAATTCTGCTGAATTCTTAGCTATGGCAGACTCAATGTGGCTACTTTCTATTTTCAAAGAAGTAAAAATATCTGATCAGTGAACATTAGCTGTGTGTTCTTTTGAAGTCAATTGCAAACATACATGGGCCTGATTATCTACTATCTGGTAAGACTTATAAAGTGAATTTTAACAGTAGACTGTTGGGGGTTATTAAAACTTTTTACCAATGGACTCTCCCTTCCCTTTGTATAGAGAATGTTTTACAAATTCAATACATACATATTTATCAATGTATTATCTATGTAAAACATACTCTCAAAATAACATTCATCAGGAGATATGACTCAAGCATCAATATTCATTTACACATAGATCTTAGAGCCAATAATTAAGTGTCATGTTCTGAAGTTGTGACAAGGAAACTTAAGAAGTGAAAGATGTAGAAAACCACTGGCCAAGATACAGCAAACTGAGTGGAAAACTCCTTTCAAATCTGCTCTTCTTTAGCCGAACGTACTTAGACTTAAACACTTGTCCTCCAGAAACTGCTTCCACCATCCTTACTGTCAGGGTTGTGCATTTTCTTCTGTAGTTTGTCATTTATCAAAATTAAGACAGTATGTATTTTTTCTTCTTCTTGGGTTAAGGAACTATGACAGAAAGAAAAAAAATCCTTCACTTAAGTATATTGAAACTAAAATATTAACCAAAAATTTCAAATATCACTAGGCCGCTATTTGAAAGTAAAATGTTACATTTAGGGGAGTTGGCTCCCAGGCTTTATACATTGGGGGGTATATAGATATATTCACATGATAGTGTCATGATAGTTCCATGTGCTGAGCCCCTACTACTGCACTTTTCATGTGTTAATTAGCTTCTTCTGAGTATCAGTGCCCTGTGAGCCCATCCCTCCTCACTCTATTTAGTAGTGCTGTCTAATAGAACAGTTAAAGGAGCCAGCAAAGCTTTGTTGAGCAGCCCAACATGGCAGAGCCACTAGCCATGTGTAGACACCTAGAAGTTGAAATATGGCTCAGGAGGATATTCTCCAAATCTATGCATTTGCCTGCAAATTTTAAGATATCATTTTTTTTTCTTACTGATGAGTAGTACTCCATTGTGTGAATGTACCAAAGTTTCTTATTCTTCGGTTGAGGAGCATCTAGGTTGTTTCCAGGTTCTTGCTATTACCAATAATGCTGCTATGAACATAGTTGAGATAATACTTTTGGTGTGTGAATGTGTGTCCTTATGGTATATGCCCAATAGTGGTATTGCTGGATCCTTGGGGAGAGTTATTCCCACTTTTCTGAGAAACCTCTACACTGCATTCCAGAGTGGCTGAACAAGTTTACATTCCCACCAACAATGGAGAAGTGTTCCCCTTGCTCTGCATCCTCTCCAGCATAGGCTGTCATTTGTGTTTTTGATCTTAGCCATTATGACAAGTGTAAGGTGGTATCTCAAAGTTGTTTTGATTTGTATTTCTCTGATGGCTAAAGATGTTGAGCATTTTTTCAAGTGTCTTTCAGCCATTTGTAATTCTTCTGCTGAGAATTCCTTTTTAGTTCTGAACCCCATTTTTTGATTGGGTTATTCAGGGTTTTGGGCTCTAGTTTCTTGAGTTCTCTATATATTTTAGAGATCAATCCTCTGTCGCTTATAAGTTGGTGAAAATATTTTCCCATTTTATAGGCTGTCGTTTTGTTTTAATGACTATGTCCTTTGCCTTACAGAAACTTCTCAGCTTCAGGAGATCCTGCTTATTGATTGTTGTTCTTAGTGTCTATACTACTGGTGGTATATTTAGGAAGTGGTCATCTGTGCCAATGCATTGAAGGGTATTTCCCACTTTCTTTTCTATCAAGTTCAGTGTAGATGGTTGTTTTATATTGAGGTCTTTGATCCACTTGGATTTGAGTGTTGTGCAGGGTGATAGGCTTTGATCTATTTGCATTTTCTACATACTGCCATCCAGGTATACCAACACAATTTGTTGAAGATACTTTTTTCCATTGAATATTTTTGACCTATTTGTCAAAAATCAGGTATTCATGGGTGTGTGGGTTAATGTCTGGGTGTACAATTCAATTCCATTGATCCACAAGTCTGTTTTTATGCCAGAACCAGGCTGTTTTTATTACTGTAGCTCTATAGTATAGCTTGAAGTTGGGGATAGTGATGCCTCCTGAGTTCTTTTATTGAGCAAAATTGTTTTGGTAATCTTGGCTCTCCTGTTATTCTAAATAAAATTGAGTATTGTTCTTTCAATGTTTATAAAAATTGTATTGGGATTTTGATGAGAATTGCATTGAATCTGTAGATCGCTCTTGATAAGATTGCCATTTTAATATGTTGGTCCTACCTATCCAGGATCATGAGAGGTCCTTCCATTTTCTGATATCTTCTTTAATTTCTTTCTTCAGGGGTTTAAAGTTTTTGTCAAACAGATCTGTTACTTCTTTTGCTATAGTTACACCAATGTATTTAATGGTATTTGCAGCTATTATAAATGGTGATGTTTTCCTTATTTCTTTTTCAACCTGTTTATCTTTAGTGTATAGGAGAGCTACTGATTATTTTGAATTAAACTTGTATCCTGCTACATTGCTGAAGATGTTTATCAGCTGTAGAAGTTCCCTGGTAGAATTTTGTGGGTCACTTATGTATACAATCATATCATCTGCAAATAGAGATAGTTTCATTTCTTCTTTTCCAATTTGCATCCCTTAAATCTCCTTCCATTCTCCTATTGCTTTGGCTAAAACTTCAAGAACTATATTGAATAGATAAGAGTAGAGGGGACAGCCTTGTCTAGTTCCTGATTTTAGTGGGATTGCTTTGAATTTTCTCCATTTAGTTTGATGTTGGCCGTTAGCTTCTTATAAATTACCTTTATTATACTTAGTAATTTTCCCCATATTCCTGATCTCTTCAGGACTTTTATCATAAAAGAGTTTTGGATTTTGTCAAAGGATTTTTCAGCATCTAAGGTACTGATCATGTGGTTTTTTTCCGTCATTTTGTTTATATGATGGATGACATTTATGGTTTTTCATATTTTGAACCATCCCTGCATTTCTGGAATGAAGCCTACTTGATCATGTTGGATAACATTTTTTATATGTTGTAATCAGTTTGCCAGAATTTTGTTGAGCATTTTGCACCAATGTTCATGAGGGAGACTGGTCTATAATTCTCTCTCTCTCTCTCTTTTTTTTCATCTTTGAGTGGCTTGGGTATCAGCATGATTGTGGCCTCATAAAAAGAGTTTGGCAGTGTTCCTTCAGTTTCCACTGTATGGAACAGTTTGTTGAGTATTAGTATTAGTTCTTCTTTGAATGTCTGGTAGAATTCCACAGTAAAACCATCTGGACCTGGGATTTTTTATTTGGGAAACTTTTAATAACAGCTTCAGTTTCCCTTGGTGTTATAGGTCTGTTTATGTCTTTAATCTGTTCTTGATTTAATTTTAGTAATTGGTACTTATCCAGAAATCTATTTCTTTTAGGTTTTTCCATTTTAGTAGAGTATAGATTTTCAAACCAAATTTATATCTTTATCTAGTTTTCTCCACTTTCAAACTCAAATCACCACTTGTGGCCAGTGATGGCTGTGACAGTACAGCCTAGGACAGTGACAGGCTTTCCTACCTCCATGGTTATCTATGTGTTTCCTTGTGAGTTTTTCTTCTCCTCATTGAATTATAAAATCCCAGAGAGCTTTCTTCTGTGTTCTCAACAACTCCATTCTGGTGAACTAGAACAGTGCTTGCTATGTAGTAGACACTCAAAATATTTGTGTCAGTCATGCAAGACTGCCATTGTTACATAAGCTCCAAGGAGCTAAGCATGATGAACGGAGGGCTGTCAGGATCCTTTCCAGTGTATTCTCTGGTTGTAACCATGACTATGGCCAGACTTCAGCCTCTGACAAGCACTCTCCAAAGATGGAAACTTCTGGTTGGATCAACACTAACAGCTGATTGGAGAACTTTGATAAGGTTTTGTTATTAGCTTTAAGACAGCTTTTTATTAATTAATTAATTAATTTATTTATTGCTTTGGATTAATATACTACCCCAGACATTTAAATGAACAAGTATTAATGCTTCAAGGTAACACTTTAACATAGCCCTTTCAAAACTGTATAAACTACTTCAGAATTCTAATGCTTTTTGAATGTTATTCATTGCTGAGGTGGTGGAAGCAGAGGGTTTTAGAAACATGTTTCTCCTCTAAAGCATTTACAATGAATGTATAAATAAAAAATAAATTGGTTTCCTTGTTATTTTGAGATAGTGTGTTTAGAAAAAAATGTGGGTCAAATGCTCTAAGAAGTTATATGAAGGGATACGAGGGGAATAGTGTACACTCTGACACACAGCAGGACTACAAATGCATTTTTAGGTTAATGCACACAATCCCTTCATGAAACTTGTCCATGCTGCCCAGCATGCATTAGCCATCTTCTCACATATTTATGGTATACATTAAGTTCCCTATAGATTTATGACTGAGAGAGAAGAATAAAATAAAGACCTTTTTCAGTTGATTTAAGTAAACAAATCAGTCTTTGAAATAATATGAATGATTGTGTCCACTGGTTTGTTAGCAGTTAAGAAGTCTGATGGGGCTGCAGAAATAGCTAAGTGCTTAGAGCACTGATGGTCCTACAGAGGATCTGGACTCAGTTCTCAATCCTCACTTGGTTGCTCACAACTATCTGTAACTCTAATTCCAAGGAACCTGACACTCCTTTCTGGCTCTGTGGATAGTAGGTACACACACGTGTGTAGGCAAAGCACATACAAGTCAAGTTAGTTAAGTTAAAAATAAATAAATATAATAAATTACTTTAAGAAGTTTGCTTAATGACAACACAAAGATTATTTTGAATGGTCTAATGTGAAATGCAAGTGCCAACTTCATGCTCTTATCTTCACTTTTTCCATGAATGCCGAAGGACATTTTCAGAGGATGTTGTAATGGAAACAAAATATAAAGTAGACTTGTAACTGGATATGATGGATGTTCTCACATGAAAACAGCATTTCTATTACTAGATTTATAAAAGCTATTACAAAAGATAACACAAATGTAAAGCGATTTGTTTTACTTGCTCTATTTTGCTTTTGACATTTTGTTGTGGGGCTGTAGGTTGTACTTGTACAAAGACAAGGTTGGTTCAAGTCTTGAAAACCCTGGTGATGGGACAAGGATTGGGTACATGAAAGATTGAAGCCATCAAATGCTAACGTGCAAGGTTTTGCATGTTTATCAGGAGCGTCATGACTATTGGAGGTTATGATGAGTTGAGTGGGGAAAACCCAAGCATGATAGTCAAACACAAGAGTACTCTCAAAAACTGAACAACTCCCAAAGCCTGAAAGATTTTCTTGGAATGAGAACAAGGCCAGGGTAAAAAAGTACCTTGAGTCTAAAGAGTTGGTGCATGAGCTTAAGAACATTTCAATAATTACAATGAAAGTGCAGTGATGGTACTCTTGGATCCAAATCATTTCTCTTCACTATAGGAAGCCATCCTTCCATCTTGCTCTCACCATGGAACTCTCAAAGATGCTCACTTATCATTCCAGTAGTAGTCTCCAGCTCATAAAACCACTGTAACTGAGAGCAGTGTTTGTTGCAGTCTGATGCTCTATGAATATTGCCTGAGGAGGAAGATTCTAGGCTGAGTGCCAGGTGAAGGAAGAGTAACACAGTAGTTACCAAGAAGCTATAGCATCAGATGCCCCTGGGAAGGCTATTGACTCCTTTCACTACTAAAAGAAGTGAGCATCAATGGTTTTTCTGAGGAAGGCAACTCAGGGGTATCTGAAGTACTGAGCACTTTGCCTCATGTTGAAAGTTAAGGCTAGAACACCTTGGCTTTTGAAAACCAGAGGGTTGGGTGGGCTTTCAGGTAGGGGGTTTTATCAATACTGCATAACTTTAAAGAGCCAACATATAAGTTGATCTGGTGTAGAAAGCCTGATTTTCAGAGGTCTTCACATGTATATGTCCATCCTATACAAATGTACAAGATCCTTGTGATTGTTAGGGGTGAACTAACTTCTCCTTTTTAGACCTGTTCTTTCCACTGCCCCACAGTGAGCATTTATTTAGTTCATTAGAACATCACCACCATGGTATCTGGATTTTGAGGAACTTTCTAGAATAGTCAAATAGTTTTCTTCAAGTCTGGCAGAAAAGGCAGGTTTTGATATGAAATGCCCGTGGAGACCTAATTTCCTGTCTTCCACCTGTGCTATTTTCCACTTTCATTTATTTTTAAAAATTTATGACTTATGATGATAAATTACCAGGAAAGGACCCAAGAGAAATATTATGAGCAGCTTGCTGAGAGCTAAATACTGTGGTGAGTTATGGGCAAAGACATGTTATCTCAGGCATCATGCTTCAGCGTGCTCTCATCTGTGAAGATGCTCAGACCCCCAGCTTTAAGCATGTCAGCCTGAGGCCCATCTCAAAGTTCTTGTCACTATTACGGCCCCCTTAATGGAGGGAATTCTCTTAATTCTTTTTGAAGCTTTACTGGTGTTTGGTTATGTATCTATCTACTTATTGAGTTCAAGGTCACTGAAACATTAAGAGTAAACTGTTACTCCCCCATGACACAAAGTGCAGTGGTTGGATTAAAGAAACAATCACCTACAATACATTTTTCTTCCATAAAGTTTAAGTAATATAAATTGAGCCTGGGGTACATATCTAAGAAGCCATGTTTGCAGTAGGATTAGGATAAAAAACATATTTCAGAATTCACTTTCTGTGTAAGGCTCTCACTGTAGATTTTGAGATGTTCATGCTCTGTCTCACTTTTTTTTTTGGCATTTCTGACTGTCAGAGTCCTGAAGCAGCTCTCTGTCATCCACATGATGAATTCATATTTTAATTTTACTTTTCTTTTTAATGTTCTGCTTGCAAGTGAAGCCCTGTTCAGTTATTCTAATCAATTCTGTTACTAAAGGTGTGCAAACATCTAGATTTTCCCCTGTGACTTTTTGAGTGAGCATGCAACATGTTTTCATGAGATGTAGAGCAAAGAATGGGGGCATAGAAAGCTTATGCCACCTTTCTTTTATGTCATGTAAAAAATGGGGCATAGAGTTTATTTTTATTTTTATTTTTGGCATAGAGTTATGCCAACCTGTATTTTAGACTTCATATTTTTGTGAGTGATTTATAGAACTTGTGTTTAACTTTGGGATTTTTATTTCCCAATCTTATTTTAGGTTGATGTGCACACTCATAGTCTTTTCTTTTTAATAAACTTATTTGTTTAACATCCCAGCCCAATTTTCTCCTCGCTCCTGTTCTTCCAGTCCTTCCCTACCATGCCCACTCTGTTTCTACCCCCCATTCACTCTCCCTCAATCTCTGTTTAGGAAAGGTCAGGCTTCCCATGAGATCAGCAAAACATGGCAGATCAAGTTGCAGTAAGACTAAGCATCTTCCCTTGTTTTAAGGCTGGGCCAAGGCGACCCAGTATGAGGAGTAGGGTTCAAAAAAATCTGAAAAGGAGTTGCAGACTGCCTCTGTTCCCACTGTTAGGAGTTCAAGAGGACCAAGCTGTCTCATATATGCAAAGAGCCTAGGTCAGTCCCATGAAGGCTCCCTAGTTGTTGATTCAGTTCCCATGAGCCCCTATGAACCCAGGTTAGTTGATTTTGTGGGTTTTCTTGTGATGTCCTTGACCCCTCTGGCTCCTATAGTTCTTTCTCCTCCCTCTCCAAACTCTGCCTAATGTTTGGCTGTGAGTCCACATCTGTTTCCATTAGTTGCTGGAGGAAGCCTCTCTGATGATAGTTGGGCTAGACAACAATCTGGTCACAGGAGATGGCCAGATCAGGCTATGTATCTGGTATTGCTAGCAGTATAAACTGGGGTCATCCTTGTGGATTCCTGGGAGATTCCCTTGCACCAGGCTTTAACTGTCCATGAAATGACCCCTCTTTCCAGTAGTCTCTTTCAGTACTGTCCCATTCTGCTCACTCCCCACCCAACCTGATCGCCGGTGTAGCATGGTTATCCTTTGTTTTACAGCTAATATACACTTATGAGTGAGTACACACCATGTTTATCTTTCTTGGTCTGGCTTTCCTCACTCAGGATGCTGTTTTTCTAGTTCAATTCATTTGTCTTCAAATTTTCTGGTGTCTTTGTATAACAGCTGAATAATACTCCATTGTGTAGATGTACCACAATTTCTTTATCCATTCCCTGGTTGAAGGGCATCTAGGTTGTTTTCAGGTTCTGACTATGACAAATAAGGCTGCTATGAACATAGTTGAGCAAGTGTCCTTGTGGTATGATTGAACATTCAATGGATATATGTCCAAGAGTAGTATAACTGGGTATTGTGATAGGTTGTTTTTCAGTTTTCTGAGGAATTGTTACACTGACTTACAAAGTGGCTGTACAAGTTTGCATTTCCACCTGTAATGGAGGAGTGTTCCGCTTGCTCTGCATCCTCTCCAGTATGAACTGTCACTTGTGGTTTTTATCTTAGCCATTCTGACAGGTATAAGATGGAATCTCAGAGTTGTTTTGATTAGCATTTCTCTAATGGATAAAGATGTTGAAATATCTCAAGTGTTTCTCAGGCATTTGAGATTCTTCTGTTGAGAATTCTGTTTAGTTATTTACCTCATTTTTAAATTGGATTATTTGGTTTGTTGCTATCCAGTTTCTTGAAAAAAATATATATAATAAACCATCTGCCAGATGTGGAGTTGGTAAGATTTTTACTCATTCTGTAGGTTGCTGTTTTGTCCTGTTGGCAGTGTCCTTTGCCTTACAGAACCTCTTCAATTTCATGGGTCTCATTTATTAACTATCAGTCTTAGTGCCTATGCTATGGATGTTCCAGTCAGGAAGTTGTCTTCTGTACCAATGCATTTGAGATTATTTTTCACTTTCTCTTCTATTGGGTTCATTGTATCTGGATTTATGTCAAGGTCTTTGATCTACTTGGACTTGAGTTTTGTGAAGGGTGATAGATATGGATCAACTTGTAGTCCTCTACATGCCGACATCCAATTAGACCAGCACCATTTGTTGAAGATGCTTTCTTTTTTCCATTGTATAAGTTTTGCTTTTTTTGTTGCAAAAATCAGGTGTCCATAGGTGTGTGGGTTTATGTCTAGATATTCAATTTAGTCCCATTGATACATTGTCTATTTTTATGCCAATACCATGTGGTTTTTATTACTATAGCTCTATAGTAGAGCTTGAAATCAGGGATGGTCATTCCCTTAGAAGTTCTTTTGTTGTATAGCACTTATTTTTTTAGCTGTCCTGAATTTTTTGTAGTTTCATATAAAGTTGAGTATTATTCTTTCAATTAATCTTGTATTCAGTTTTTTGACTAAAGGTGTTTATTAGCTGTAGGAGTTCCCTGGTAGAGTTTTTTTTGTGTCACTTATGTATACATCTGCAAATAATGATACTTTGACTTCTTTCCAATTTGTATCCCCTTGATCTCCCTTAGTTGTCTTATTTTTTTCTAGCTAGAATTTCAAGTGCTGTATTAAATAGGTATGGAGAGAGTCAACAGTCTTGTCTTGTTCCTGATTTTAGTGGAATTGCATTGACATTCTCTTCATTTAATTTGATGTTTGCAGTTGGCTTGCTATCTTTTATTATGTTTAGGTATGTCCTCAGCACACTTATAATCTTAAACCAGGAAAAAAATGGTGACTCATATGTTTCTTGTTTTCTTTGATTTATATAATTTCCAGTTTTATAGCTTAGGTTTAGGTGTCAAATAAAATTAAATTACTGAAAGTTTAAATCATACAAGGCATTGTAGTAGGTATTGAGGGGAAATGTGAGGCCTATAAAAGTAATTTCTCTAGGTTACAATCTGATTAGAAGATATAGTGTAAAAGGGGAAAAAATCTTAATTCATAGAAAATGATATGTTACAGCTCAACCAATCAAATGCTATAACATGGTCTATGATGGATTGCCATATTAGCAGAAGATTTAAATGCAGCTAGTACTGTGTTCTGCTGGTCTTGGGATGGGAACTGGAGTAAGGGACTGACACAGGTGAAATGCAGAGAAGGTTCTTTAAGCTGTAAGCCTCATCATTCATCTGCTGGAGTAGCATAGATCTATGAAAGGAAAAACACATGGAGATTTTGAAAGCGTTTCTGGTTTCTCTATCTCAATGGTGCTGTCACTTGTGTGCATCTCTCCGCACCTTCCTTTTGCTTCCAACTCATTTCTCATTTGTTCAAAACTAAACCAGCATACATTTCCGACCCATTTTCAGTTATAATCAGTGCTGGAATGTGAATCTATTTGCCTCTTCCTTCTTCTTACATGATTACTTTTGAATTATTACCTATTTAAATAGGCCTATGGTTACTGTCTCTATTTAATCCTCTGGGGTACTGCTGTAATTCAGTAGATTAGTATTTTTGTTCTTGAAAACTTGTATGCCCCTAAGCCTTCTCCAAGAACCAACTCAGCTGTGGTTAAGTATTTACATGCCGCTCTTAGCATCTAAGCCTGTCCTGGGAGGATCTGTGTTTTCATCTCTGTGCTAAGAGTGAGGACTGGGGCTAGGGGGATATCTGACTAACCTAGTTGTATAATATCTTACTCACATCTCCAAGTTCTGAACTGGAAAATAAAAGTTTCTTAATTTATTTGGAAGCAAAACCTGACCTCAGCTAAGATAAGGTTATTTATAGACATTGTTTATCCCACGTGGTATGGGTGTTTGTTTGGCTGCAGCATGTTAATTCATTTGATTATGGGGTGCTGTTCTAGGCTATTCTGAGGGCGTTACATATTTTAACACACACATAAGAACAATTTCTGGATTCTGAGACACATCTGTCCTCAGGGTTTCAGAGAAGTTACTATACAACAATATGTATTAAGGTTTTACTCAAAAGCAGGAGGAAGCTGAGGGTCATGGAGGATGGGGTAGAGTTTAGAACTTAGGTCAGTGGTCCCCAATCATTATAGACTCATGTACAGAGCTTTGACAGCAGAGAAAGATACTTGTATTTTCTGAGAGGAAGGCTTTTTGTTCTAGGGTTGGGTGTGAGAACCACATCCCTTTTCTGCCTAGCTTACTGGGGATTCCTGATGTACATCTGGAGCTGAGAAGCAATGGCACCAGCTAATGAGTCTCCAAATGCAGTTTACTTATCCTTCCACAGTCCTGAAAATGTTTCCAAATGCCATCTGGTATTTTGGAGGCATGCTATCCAGGATGAACTTGACCATTTTTGTCAGCACTGAATGTGTTTGAGAGAAAGCCGAGAATTGCAGATTGTGATAGTCAGCTGGAGAGACTTGCATGACAAAAGGAGCTTCAGCAAAAGATTATGATTTAATATAGAAAAATAAAAACAGGCTTCTAAACAGGTAGCCTTGAAGACTTTCTGATAGAAGACCTCTATGAGAGGTTAGGAAACTCTCTCCAGAGTAAATGGGGTCTACTGGCTATTTTGATTTGATTTTTGATTTAATCAATGAGTTTCTCCCTCTCTCTTTTACTTATTATATTTTATTTATTATGTAGTTTTGAAAACTAAAGTTGTAATTAAAGTGGGAGGCTGCTTATTTTACCGTCATTAGAACAGTGCTGCTTATTTTGTTTAGACACATTAAAATGGACTTTGTATTTTAATATTTAGTGTTTGAATTGGACCTTTCTCCATTCTTTTTTTCTGTTGCTAACAGGGCAGCCAGCGGCACTTCGGTGAGGATTTCTGTTTCCATGGTGGTCTCTCAATGCACAGCTGGTACCAGGTGCAGGGTCTTGATGAAACACAATTCATAACAGAAGAGCGTGAGTCAGCCTCTGCAGAGGGTGGGGGAGGAGTCTGCTTTATGCCAAGAAATGCAAGCAGTTATCACACAAAAGCTTTTACATGCCACGCTGGCTGCTCTCCACCTTTGAGTGTTTGGCTTCATGGGTGGAACTCCATTCCTATGAGCTATTTTGGACACCCTCCCTATTTTAATTTATAAAGGCATGCAGCAGCCATAAATTATAAGCTTTAAATTCTAACCTCAATAGTGACAAATGAATTAGGTCATGTGATGTGCCTTTATAATGTGTTCAGATGCTTTGTAAAAGCACATTTTTCAATATATGTATTTTTTCTCCTTTGGAATTTTTTAGATGTTTGGATGTTTTTAAATGCACCAATAGTATTGGGTGGGTGTGGAGTACATGTGCACATGTTGGCCATCATTGCATTAATGACACTATTGCCATTTATGGAGATGTTGGAAAGTTGGTGAGTTGCAGCACCAGATACCTTGAAGATGTGAATATGCAGTCCTCAAACAGACCAACTCCTTTCTTGCCATCAATGTCACAGTGCGGCTCAAGGTTGTCATGTTGTTCTCATCCACTCTTGGAGGGAGACTGACTACATGGTGGAGGCCAGCTTAGTAGAGGATCTTTGGTTTTAGCTGAGAAGATGGCATCTGGAAGAGTCATCATGGAATAGAGTTCAGATCTGGGGTTAGGAGTCAGGACTTGTGTTTCCATTTGAGTTTTGATGTAGACCATAGCTGAGGAACTGTGGGTCAGTGGCTTCTTGTTCATGGGTCTCCATCCCCTTGTGGGTAAAAGGGAAAGAACAGCTGGATAGCTGCTGCTGCCTTTAGCACTTTAAAGACTGTTAGACTGAATTTAAGAAAAACCCAAGACTACTGAAGAGGCAACTTTGAAGAATCTAGAGGCTAGAAAGCCACGGTTCTCAGAGCAAATACAGCCTGTCAATTAGCTTGCTTCACTCCTTGAGCCAAGAAAGGGCTTTCTCAGTCTCTTTTAAATCATTATATTTTAAATGGTTATAGAATTGTGCTGTAATATCTTCAGATTTGCCCCTTGACCTACAGAGCCTAAAATATTTACTCTCTGACCACCAGAGAAAAGTCACCCAGCCCTTACTATTTATTTATATCCCATGTAGGGACTTCACAGTAGAGATCCCATGGGGACCTTCAGCTAGGAAAGCTGACTCTATTCTTTCTTAGTCATCAATATGGATGCCTAGCTTGTTTTTTCCCATCAGTCAAATGAATTGCTCCCTTTCATTTTGGCCTTAATGCTTTAAGATGTCTTAAATTGTTACTTTATCAAAAGAACAACACTTTCCTTTATAAATAGCTATAAAATATTCTAAGTCAAAACATTCCTCTTTTGACTCTTTACCTTCATAGTGACTTCAGCTTTTTTGGTTCTCTTACATTGTCTTTGAAGAAAGCATTTACAAAATCTTTTTCCAGGATTCCTTTAGCATAACTCCTTTTAGTGACAGACAGGATTTCCTGTGCCAAGTTTGGATGACATGATTTGTTGTTTTCTGACTGTGAAGATGGAAGTATACATGGGACTGACAGTGGCCCTCTCATTAGCTTTATTGACAGGCCAGTCTATGGCCTGAGAGAATGCTGGTGACCTGGACAGACCAGAATGTACAAGCCACATTGGGAGAGGTGATGGCTGGACTGGGTTTCTGTTTCCTGTGCATGCCCATCCTAAGAGCTCCAACTTTTCCACTGGCCCAGTTTAGGTAGAGTTTATTTGCCACCAGTTGTTCCTGATGAAGAAGGGTGTTTTGTTCTGCTCCCTCTCTGAATGTGACTCTTGGAGATTAGACTATGACTTTACTTGGGAACAGGGTCTTTTCAAATACAATAAAGATTCTTGAATGTAGGACAGACCTTATGCAATGATGGAGTTCTTGAAGAACAGTGGTTCTCAACATATGGGTGGCAATTCCTTTTCTCTGTCTCCAAAAATATTTACATTATGATGTATAACAGCAGCAAAATTACAGTTATGAAGTAGCAAAAGAAATAATTATATGGTTGGAGGTCACTGCCATATGAAAAGCTTTATTGAAGAGTTGCAGCATTAGAAGAATTGAGAAGCACTGATCTAGGAGGAGACAGAGAGCAAAATCAGTGCTTGACGTCAGCTGCCCCTGGAAGAGGTCAAGTAGCAGTCTCCTCTTAGGGTCTCTAGAGGGAATTTAGCTGCAGGGACACTTTGATTTGGGGTATTTGTTCATTTAAGCTAAGTGAGAATGAATTTTTGTTGTAAAAGTCTTCCTGGTGGATTTACATTTATGATGGCAATCATCAGAAATGAATACATCCTCCTGGTATTGGGCTGAAGAGAACGAGAGCACTTCTGGCTTCTCCATAGAGTCCACCACTATGTGGTGTGTGTCACGGGAGCTCCAGTCTGCACTCAGAGGCCACACTTGAACCTCGAGTTTCTCTGCTGTGGTACCATGTTTCTTTGTAGGCAAAGACGGTTGGCTGTCCTTTAGCTCTGCCTGTTTCCCAGCACCATGTCTGGTTAACCAAATAAGTGTTTCTTGTATAAAAGGTTGAATGAACTGATGATAAACAATACTACACTAAGCTGTGAGGAAACATACTAATAAAATGCCATTTTGCTAGGAATTTAGAGTTTGGGTGAAAAGGAAAGATAGACCATAGCAGATAAACTTTAGGATCCCGAGGAAAACCACTGTGAATGGCTAAAAGAGGGCTAGGAATACCTTTGA
>PVIH01027866.1:0-16179 GCA_004025045.1 Sigmodon hispidus | reverse complement strand
AAAAAAAAAAAAAAAAAAAAAAAAAAAAAAAAAAAAAAAAAAAAAAAAAAAAAAAAAAAAAAAAAAAAAAAAAAAAAAAAAAAAAAAAAAAAAAAAAAAAAAAAAAAAAAAAAAAAAAAAAAAAAAAAAAAAAAAAAAAAAAAAAAAAAAAAAAAAAAAAAAAAAAAAAAAAAAAAAAAAAAAAAAAAAAAGCTTCTTCATCACTTGGCATCAGGCCAAGGAAATTCTGCAAAAGTGTGCTACATGTTCCCTCTACAATCAACCATCTTTACCTGCTGTGAGTAATCCTGAGGGTACACAGAGAAAAGAGATTTGGCAAATGGATGTGTTTCACTTTCCAGAATTTGGAAAGATGAAATATGTCTATCATACCATTGACACTTACTCAGGAATGCAATGGCTGACTGCTTTGAGTTCTGAAAATGCTAATGCTATACTCACTAAGCTTCTGGTAGCCATGGCCATGATGCAAATTCCTGCTCAAATTAAGACTGACAATGCTCCAGCATATGCTTCCCAGAAAAATGAGGCAGATTTTTGGATATTTTGAGATAAAGCACATTACTGGGAAACCACACAATCTCACAGGACAAGCAGTTGTGGAAAGATCCCATTACACCTTGAAAGAAAAGCTTCATAAACAGAAAGGTAGAATGAAAAAACTCAGGGAAAGATTATATAGTGGTTTGATGACACTGAAATTTCTTAATGCTCATGAGAAAGGAACTTCAACTGCAGAGAGACATTGAGGACTTATGAGTTGAACCAATCTATTTATTTCAAGAACGTACTAACTTCAGAATGGAAGCCAGGATATGTGCTTCGATGGAGTAAGGGTTTTGCTTTTGTTTCCAGAGGAAAAGAAAAAATATGGGTACCAACAAGATTGATAAAGATCTGATTCAAAAAGGAGAACCCTCCTGAGGAGAGGAAGTAATGACTCATCTGCCAATATGACAACTGGATATATGGTAAGGGACATTTACCTTATAAAGTGTGGACAGTGTCTCATTTTTGTCTTTACAGGAGAATAGATACAACTATCTTCATGACATTAAAAGGATGCTGAAAACTTAGAGTTTTAAAGCTGGAAGAAGATAAAATATGAAAGGTCTATAAAGAAACATAAGGACAATCGGCACCAATATGCACTATTGGGTAATTTCTCAATTCTCACTGCTGTACATATATAATTCATATATAATATCTATATATATTTTAAAAAAGAAATGTGGTCCTGGTTTAATTATGAAAAAGCTGGCTTTGGAAATGAAACAAGTGGCTTTCTCCCTCTTTAAACCCAAACACATTGGCAAAGAAAAACTAAGAGATTCTGTCTCATATTAGAAAAGCTACCTGGTGTGGGACAGAAGATAGATTTAATATATAGGGATCAATATTATTTTACTCTTATCTTAAATCCTACTTCTTTCTGTATTTCCTAATTTTTTAATCTAAGAATCTTATCTGCACACAATTCTTCTTGGAGAATTAATATCTTCATTTGATATTAGTACTTCTTAGATTCTCCACTATAAACAACAATTGCTCCTACCAGCACTTTTCTTTTAAAAAAAAAACAAAAAAGAAAAAGAAAAAACTTTTATTTATTTGCCTGGAACTGGGAACAACTGGAACTACAGATAGTTGTGAGCTGTCATGTGGGTGCTGGGAATTGAACCCTGGTCCTCTGGGAGAGCAGTCAGTGCTCTTAACCGATGAGCCATCTCTCCAGCCCCCTACCAGCACTTTTCAAAGCATCCAAAAGGAAGATGGGGCCTCCACTGCATAAAAAAAAAAGAAAGAAAGAAAAAGGAAAAAGGCTGAGAGACGTTAAGACAGAAAAAGAAAAAACTTGCTATATATCACTCAATGATCATTTTTGATATATAGACCATTCAGGACAGTTGTAATATATCCTTCATATCATACCTTTAACAAGATTTTCAGATGAACCTACCACCTACCCAGTACTATGAGAACGATTATAGATGTTTATAGTCAATTCACTAGGACTTAACCATTGTTTTAGTCTTAGAGGACCCCACGAAGATACCATTGCCCACAAGTCAGCATTAAGCAATTTATTGAAAAATACTACTCCCTTCTCGCAATAAGTTTTGTCATCTAAGAGTTATGGATAATTATATAAGTTAATCTTGGGTAGAGGGAAGAATTATATTATAAACTTAGGAACTTCTTTTATAGAAGAGAAAAGGGAATAGACAGAAAAGACATAGGTAGATTATTTTATCCACCTGCAAACAACTATTAGCCAAAGAATGAACCAAAAAGAAATTGCCATGGTATAGATGCTTATATATTGATACAAATGGGAAACTGTTCCTACCTGTTTGAGATAATCTGTATATTGATACAAATTTAAATCTTGTATATTGATACAAATGGAAAATTATTCTATATGTTTGATTGAGATAATCTGTATATTGATACAAAGTTGAATGTATAATTGCCCTATTTTGCACCTGTTTCTACCTCTGCTTAAAATATCTTGCACATTAATGCCTATTGAGTATATTATTATTATTTGCATAATGAAATTTATACCTCTGTTTATGCTAGTCATAACATTTGTTATAATATATACACAAGTTGTTTTTTTTTCTTTCCTGGCAAAAATATCAGTTCTTTATTCAGTTTTTACTTACATACATTTTTAAATTCAATGTCTGCATTTTACTTACATTCACTTAGGAGGACTTTTCAATTTTAAAATAACATTTCTTTTAAAATAGCCGTACGTATTTTGTGAAGAAGGGTATTTTATTTTATCTAACTCTACATGATCATAAAAATTACATTGCTTTCTTGTTTACCTCAAAACAATGTTCACAAAATTTGTTTAGAAATCTATAAGCCATATAGAGTTAATCTGAGTACAAAAGAGAAGTAAAACATGTAACTACAGATTGGTATCAATTCAGTGAAATACAAACATGTAGAAGAGTCTAGATGATGTACTTAAATATATTTTTTTAAAAAAAATGTGAAAGCAATGCAGGAAACAAACACATTGTAATCTGGGAAAAAATCAATAAAATTACATTAACATCACATACAAAGTAAAACTAGATCTAAATTTAACTTATACACACAAGAATGAAGCTAAATTGTGAAGGAAAAGCTAAAACACTACTCCTTTAAAATAAATGAATGGCATATTTGCTAAGAACTCATAATATGTTCCAAGTCTGGATATAAAGATAATATTAATATGTTCAGATCCATTGAAATTTTGAGTTCCTCATGTACATGTATCACCAATTAAAAATATGAGCCACAACCTAGAACAAATTTGTAAGAATAGGTGAGAGAGAATTGGTCTTTAGCACACATAACCATACCTATATATCAAACAATAAACAAAAGGCAGTAAAATGGTTTAATTGTGCAATTGGACTTTCCATTTATGTTTGGAGACCAACCTGAGTTCTTTCCTCAGAACCTGGGCAAAGGTAAAGAGTGAAGTAAGCCCACAAATAAAAGATAACCAACCTAACTCAGAAATGCATGCAATGAAGATACTATTGGAAAACAAAGATAATCCAGGTGCATTCTTTACAAATATTTCATACACAAGTTGTTTTGTATAACTGTTTAAATACTTTGTACAATGATATGTAGTTAGGATACTGTTGTTACTTTATACAATATAAGTATCCTGGTTAATATTCATAAGATCATCATACTTGAAGTCATTATGCAGAAATTGTACATTCATTTATGGATTACCTATTCTTCCAATATAAGCTTCATTCTTTTGGTTGACTGGAATTGCAGATTATCGCTACTCAGATTTGTCACATAACAGTCAGGATACTCAAGCTTCCCAGAAACACACTAGAATATAGCCGATAGATAGGTATCTTCAACCACTTCATAGACCAAGAGAATAGGGAATTTAAGATTTTCTTATCTAGAATTTGGTCATGAGAAACATGTCAACTCCTGGCATCACTGTTCCCTTCCTGAGGTGGTGTTGAGCATCATGGACAATCATTAAGAGATTGTCTTCTTTGATGGATAATGGCCTGATTGGCAAAGGACTGCACTTCCCAACTGCTGTCAACCAGGCTGAACAAATGACCAGCCTGTCTGTGTCCTTTTTCAATCTACAGGCCCGAGTGTGAGTCGGTGAACCCTAGTAGTACTGGGGGCTGCACTTTCTGTTTATGAAGATCTCTGTTAAAGTGCAATGAGATCTTCCCACAATTGCTTGTTCTGTAGGATTGTGTAGTATACTTGTAATGTGCTTGATATTATAATATTCAAAAATTTGCTTCTTTTTTTGGAAAACATATGTTGGAGCATTGTCAGTCTTAATTTGAACAAGAATTCCCATAATGGCCATGGCTTCTAAAAGATGTGTAATAACAGAAGAAGCCTTTTCAGAACTCAGGCTGGTCATTTGCTCAGGGAGAATGGCACTTCATTGAATCACATCTCAGTTTAAATACTGGTGGGGGGGCTCTCTTTAGCAGAAGCACAGTGGGTGTTCCGAGGTAGCCTGAGATTACCAGCTTCCTGAACCATCTCCCACAGGCAGAAAAGCCAAAGCAATGTGAGACAATGGGAAACACAAGATATGTAACTATTTGCAGGGCTGTGTCCTTCAAGGCTCAGAGTGTAGGTGAAGGTCAAGCAGGGGCCTACAAGTAAGGAAAAACAAAAAATCCAGGGAGAGATTGTATAATGCCTTACTAACCTTGAAATTTTTTAAAGCAAAAGAGAAAGGAACAACAGCTACAGAGAGACATTACATAACAGAAAAAACTTCTGAGATAAGCCAACCTGTCTGCTTCAAGGCTATGCTGACCTCAGAATAGCAGCTTGAATATGTGCTTTGGTGGGGAAGATATTTTGCTTTTCTTTCTACAGCAGAAGAAAAACTATGGGTACCAACAAAATTAATAAAGATTCAATTTGAAAAGCAGATACCTCCTGAAGAGGAGAAGTAATGGCTCATCCACCAATATGACAATTGGAGACATGGTAAAATCTATGCCCCCTCCTAAAAATTTTGTCCTCCAAGAGTTATGTATAATTATCATTCTGCCAGGGAGGTTATAATTTATACTTGGGTTGAGGGTGGAACAATAATATAGATTTAGGAATCCCTTTTAAAGAAGAGAAAGTGGAGTAGATAGGACAGATATAGGTAGATTATTGTATTTACCTGTAAACTGTTATTAGCCAAATATGAGCCATAGACAAGTTGTACTAGTATGGATGCTTCTATATGGTTACAAATGAGAAATTGTTTTATATGTCTGCTTGAGGTAATTTGTATATTAATACAAATTCAAACCTGAAATCATTTTATGTCTAAGGTAATTTATATATTGTTACAAAATTGAATCTGTAATTGTCATATTTTGCACATACTTCTACCTCTGTTTAATTATACTAGTAATAATATATAATTATACTAATCATAATATATGCATATATTCTATATTTGTTTAAGATGTTTTGGATACCCCTGTTTAGATATTTTGTATAATAATATATATTTAGGATATTGTTGTCATCTTGCACTATGCATTTATTTTTGTTTAATGTTTATATAATTGTCATACTTGGAGTCATTATTCAAAAAGTGTACACCCATTTATAGACTGCTGATTTTTACAATGTAAGCTTCAGTCTTTAGGATGATAAGAATTGCACATTAGTTACCTAGGTTTTCCATGTAATAGTCATGTTGTTTAGGTTTCTCAGATATATAATAGAATATATCAGAGGTACAAGAGTCTCCAACCACTTCATAGACCTAGAGAATATGGCACTTAATGTTTTGTTATTCAGTATTTGGCCATGAGAGTCATAGTAACTCCTGGTATCAATGTTCCTTTCCTGAGATGATGTTGAACATCAAGGACACTCCACAAGAAATTTGTCTTCCTTGGTGGACAATGGCCTGTTGGGCAATGAACTGTCCTTGCCTTGACTTCTGACAGTAAGCATACTGTCTAATCCAGATGAACAGGATGAAAGATAGAGACTGATGAGACCTGCTGAGACAGGACTTTATCTTATAATTATATATACTGTATATAGTCTTATACTTAGTTTTAGAAATTTCTTAGTTAGACAAAACAGGGAGATACAGTAGAATGTAGGCATTATTGAGGCAGGCCTAGGGGTATAGCTTTGTAGGTCTCAGGACCCTGAAGGGGCATGGCCAGTCCTCATTGAGAACCCTGTAGCATACTGACCTTCCTTCCTGTTTTTTTCCTGCATTCTCAGGGAGACGATCGAACCATCCTGAGGGAATTAGTTCCACTCTCCAAAAATTGCCTTAAGGCAATTTTACAAAAGTCAATTTGTATCACTGAGTGTTTATATAACCCCTTAATAAATATTATTTCTTTATATGATAAATTGCAAGTAAATAATTCTGCAATAGGGCTCCTACAAAATAATTGCACTTGAACATTGCAAATACTTCAGCTGAAAGACTATGGCTGAAAAAAGAAAACCACTACTTTATTTGTCCAAAAACCTTCAAGGTAACATGGGTATCACATCACAGAGATAAATCACTGTAGCACTATTCACACACCTAAGCTAAGGAAGCAACTGAAGAGTTTTCCAAAAGAAGAATGGATAAAGAATACTGGGTACATTCAATCTCCAACACCATATAACCTGTGCATGATATAAACACCTGTAATTCCATTGCTAGGGAATTGGAGGTTGGAGAGTTGGGAGTTTCAGAACTTTCTTGACTTATGTGACAGGCTCAAAGCTAGTGTTAGCTATGTGAAACTTTGCCCCAGAAGAGGACGAAGAGGAAGAAGTGGACAAGCAGAAGGGAAGATGTGAAGCATACCTGCAATTTTATACAACCATAATGAAGAATAGAGCTATATATTTACAAAAATGGAGGCAAATGAAAATTATCATAATGAGTAAATTAGGTCAGACTAAGATAGACAAGTGACACACATTTTCTCCAGTTTATAGATCCTTGTTGTAGGACTATGGTTTTGTACATCATAAATATTTGTTACTTTTATTGGTTTAATAAAATGTTTATTGGTCAAGTGACTAGCCAGAAAGTAGAGGTGGAGCAAGCAGACTAGGAAAATTTTGGGAAGTAGAAGAGCAGAGAAGTACAAGAGCAGAGCAGGGGATACCAGCCAGATGCAGGGGGAAGAAGATGAGAGTGCTGCTCTGAGAAAAGGTACTAAGCAGTGTTTAGCCATGTGGCTAAACATAATTTTTTTAAAAAATGGGTTAAATTAAAGTATAAGAGTTAGCCAGTTATTTGCCTGAGTCATAGATTAAACAGTATTTAATGTAAGCCTTTGTATGTTTGTTTGACATTGAAAGGCTGTGGTACCAACTGGGCAAGACATAAAACTTCCAACTATAAATAGCACTCAACATGGAGCATAATCTACATAAACCTAAAAAAGCTTTAAAAGATTATTTTAAAAACCAAAAAAAGATCTTTTAAATTGTGTTTCTCAAATGGGTCATGGTACAAAGATGTCATGGCATATAGGCTTGGACTACATGTCAAGTTCCCAAAGTCTCATAAGAGCCTTAATACAACATGAGGTGCATATGGCAAAGTTACAACTTCTGTTTATACAGACCAAAAAAGAAGGACAAAAATAACTTCTTACTAGGAGCTTTTTCTCAAGAAGGTTCTGTTTGCTGGCAGAGACTTAACTCCTTTAAAAGAGGCTTTTTGACTTGGCCTTAATGACAAAAACCTTGAGGCTCTTTTAGGTGGCTCTACAACCAAAAACTTATATAGTAAGAAGTTTTTGGCCTCTCTGGCTCAAGGACGAGACCTGCAGTTCCACAGCCTTTTAGCCCCAAATAATCATATAAAGGTTTATATTAATTACAAGCCATTTGGCATATGGCTCAGGCTTATTAGCTGCTAGTTATTTAATTTACCCTATTTTCATTAATCTATGTTTTGCCACATGGTTCATGGCCTACCTAAGTTTCTTTACATCTTGTTTGCTTGGACAGCAGCACACAACATCTCTGTCTGACTTTGCTTTTTCTCCTCTTTATCTATGCTTGGATTTCCTGCCTGCATATGAGCTGCTATACCATAGGCCAAAACAGTGTCTTATTATCCAACGGTAATTCACAGTACACAAAAAACATCCCACATCACTTCCCTTTTCTGTCAAATTATAAAGTCTTAAATATCAACATACCAAATTTACATATAACAAAAGAAGCAAAGCAGAAAAAGCTAGAACTACAGTTACAATATCTAGTCTATTTGTATTTAGCAAAATTAAATATTCTATCATCTACTAATGAAAACCATCTGAGGACCAGCCCCAACAAGGATTTCTCTAAGAATCCAGAAGATACATGACTGTGGGTGAAATTGAGAATCTACAGGAATCAGACTTGGAGCAATTTCTCTTATTACACCTTTATTGGCATGATAGCTATAACAATGAAGGCATAGACTTATATATCCATACAGGCAGATTCTTGAATTTCTCAGGGTCATAAGGAAAGGCAAGTATTCCCAGTTGCTAGGTGACTGAGTAAACAATGGAGGGAAGACTGCAGTTTTTGTTCTGCTATGGCACTCTCCCTAGGAGGGGGACTGAAAAGGCTTAATTTGCACAAGAAGCAGGACCTATCACCTTTGGGAATTCAGGTCTTAACACTTCAGAGTAGATGTTTGTTTTGATATTTGCAACTAGGAGTCAAGCAGTCAAGGCAAGAACACTTTTTTGCCCAGTGGTTAACTTTTATCACAAAGAAAGTAAATTCCATGTGGAGTTTTTTCAATGTTCATCAGTCTCTTGAAGTATATTGATGCTGCCAGAATCAGCCGTGTCTCACTGTCCAGAAAAGTGTAAGTTCTTAAAATATTTTAAATGCCATATTTTTTAGGTCATTGAAGTGTTTGAAAATTACCTATCTAATTTAAATATATCTTTGTATATCTAAAAAGGTCTAACATGACTATAAGTTTATCATAAATGATTAACTATCAATATGCATTTTACATTATGTTACATATTTAACAGAATTTCATAACATAATGCCTAAAACAAAAAGTAGAAATATACATACAGTATAACAAAGTTGACCTCAAATTTGTAACAATAAACCAAAATCTATGTTAATGTAAAGTATTTTGAGAATAACAGTTGCTCTTTTGGATCAAAGTATATTCAATAATCTTTTTTTGCTATTTCTATATGATACCCATCTTTGTTCCTAGAAAGAGATTGACTGTTGTAGAAAGTTTCCCAGCCCATTTGGGTCCGGAGGTTTGTACCTGGGGCGGCTCGCAGCAGTTGGAACCTGGTCCGGGTGCCGCAGCTTTTGTCCTCCAAAGAAATGAATCACACGCTTATAAAATATCCTTTGTACTGTTTGGCCCATATCTCAAGCACATTACTAGCTAGTTCTTTCATCTTAATTCAACTCATTTCTATTAATCTGCCCACCACGTGGCTCAGCCCATGGTTGGCCGGTACTTCTTACATGTCTGTTCCTCTTAGGGGTCGGATGGAGACTGACTAACTTCACCCTTCTTCCTACCTGCTTGTGCTCTGATTCCCCACCCACTTCTACGGTGCTCGACATAGGCCAAAACAGTCCTTTATTTACAGCATACAGAACATTCCACCACAATTGACTATGACCATTAACCATTTATAATAAAAACAAACATTTTGAGAGTCTGGGCATAGCTTTACATAAATTACTTTCTGCAGATTGGGAGTCCTAAGGCTGGCAATCTTATGGGGTCCTGAAACTAAATTATCTTAGTCAGCAGCCTTGAAGGTGATGTGCTATCTCTTTCCATCAGATATTTTTCAGGGGTCTTCCTTGATCAAACCATATTAACCTGGAAGTAAATCATAGGTTCTCATTTTCTGTGGAAACAAAAGTAGAACCTCTTTTCCAAAGCAATATATTCTTAGACACAAATTTCAAAGTCAAAATACCTTTAAAGTAGATGTCAGCCAGGCACAAAGGAGAAAAAAATGAGAATGCTTATCTGAGAAAAGGAGGTACCCAGTCAGCTGGCTAAACATTATTAAGAAATATGGGTTAACTTAAAGTATAAGAATTAGTAATATGCCTACACCATAAACCAAACAACTTGTACTTAATATAAGCCTCTGTATGTTTGAGACTGAATGGCTGTGGGATTAGCTAGTTGGGACACAAAAAACTTATGACTAAACACTCTAACTTTTATATAGATACTGAAAAGACCTAGATTCATTTGCACGTTGATACCTGGGGACAGGGCAAGTGAATGCTACAACCAATGGATTCAAAAGTTGTATTGGCACCTTTTTAATTGTAACAGAAAGGTAAGTTGTACCTTACCCCTTTCACCAATCCTGGAATGTCAAGGTGTGTCACATCTTACTTATGTATGTTTTATTTTAAAGACCCTGCCCATCGGGGCTTGGGGGTCCTCAGTCTTTCCACTGTGCTGAAACTAGGCTATAGACCCATGTTCCTGAGAACCTGTATGTAACCTGTATGTAACAATAAAATCCTCATTCTTTACAGCATGTCTAGCCTCCCTGGTGGCAAGCGTGAAAATTCTTTCACACAAGCATACCATATGATACATTAGCCAGGGAGAATTTCTATGCTTTCAGGGACTCTGGATCACCAGCAGGTGAGTAGGGAAGTGGCCGAGGCCAGTGCAGACAGTACTGAGTGAACCAAGTTGGTGGGGCCAAGTGCGCAGGTGAGTGCCAGCAGAAAGGTGCTTGTTGGTTTGGTGGAGCCACTTCTTCCAGCCACATTGGCCAGGGCTCAGGGAAGAATGCCAGGAATGAGCCATTTGGAGCAGGCAACCAGGGCTGGGGCAAAGAAAAGTTGCTTAGAATCAGGGGGAATGCATTGAGCTTCCCACCTTGTGTTTGTAGTGGTGGAATGATTTCACTGTAGGTATTTGGGTCAGCGGGCAAGGCTATGCCAGAACCAAGTTGCCCAGGGAAGGAATTAGGGTTCCCAGCCTGTATCTGTAACAGTGAGAACTTTCTCATATCTGGTGGGGTCAAGGACATCAAGCATCTATAGATAGAAGAATGCAAAGAGCACCTTAAATCTGTGAGGACTGTGATCTTAAAATCTTTGTAGGGACAGAGGGTCCCATATCCATGAGACAGGCAATTTTTCTTCTGGATTTAGTCTGTCCTCTGGGAGTTCTGTGTTTCTCTGTATTTGTGTTCTAGATTATAAGTGCCAAAAGGCAGGCAGTTTCTTCACCACTGGACTTAGTCTTAAAATCCTTATCAAAAGGTTAATGCAGGTGCTAATAAGTTTTCTGTTACAATTAAAATGTCTAAATTTACCACCCTTTGCAGGTCAGAATGGCCAGCGCTATGTGTAGGCTGACCTCCAGGAGGAATCTTAGATTTGCTTCTCACAGAGGCAGTGGAAAAAGTGGTCTTCAGACCTCAAATAGGATGCACAAATCAATCCCCCTACCTAGTATTCTGGAGAGATTTAGTAGAAAATTCACCTCCTTGGATTAAATCATTCTGGCCCTGAGAGATCAAGACCCAGTTGGCTCCTAGGCTGGGGGCCCTTCAAGAAGGCAGCACAGAGGAGGAGGTCTCTCCCGTTACCTCCTTAAACACCCAATCCCTGCTTAGCCATCCCCATGTGAGATGCTAGTGTTTGTACAGGGATTTTACAGGCATCCTTTATGGTGGAGGAGATAGATCAGATGCAGTCTGAGATTCAAAAACTGGTTCTGGTTCAGGACAGCACCACAGAAGAATCCACAGCCAATAAGGCTATTGCAGATGCAGCCTCTCCCCTAATTTGCCTGCTGTGCCCCCTGTAGTTTGTTGCCAGTCTCTTTTAGGGTTCCTCAATGCAGCCACAAGATGGCCTGCAAATTTGAGTAGGGTCTGTAGCATAGGGCAGAGAATGGATAAGGATACAGTTAGTGAAGGTGATTCAGAAAGAATATGAAAGGGAGAGTGCAGAGAAAAAGAAAATCAAAGGAAAACACCTTGGGAATCAGCATGTCTAACGTGCTGCTGGCCACTACACAGAGCCCAGAAATTAGTCTGTATGTTAACGACCTGCTGAATGCAGCCACAGATTGAAAATCTTGACTGGTGGGAACTGAGCAGCTATTGCAGACTTTGGCCCAAATCTGCAAGCAATAGGTAGCACTCCTGGGATACATCCTGAAGGAAGGGCAGTGATGGCTATCAGATGCAAGGAAAGAGACAGTATTTACCACACCTACTACTGCCAAACAAGTGAGAGAGTTCCTGGGCTCAGTGGGGTTCTGTCTTCTGTGGGTCCCAGGATTTGCAGAATTGGCCAAATTTTTATGAGGGCAGAACTTCATCTGGACTGAGGACCATCAGATAGCCTTTGACAAACTCAAAGGGAGCCTACTTTCATCCCCAACACTGTGTCTGCCAGATGTGACCAAGCCATTTTATTTATATGCAAATGAGAGCAAGGAAATAGCCAAAGGAGTTCTAACCCAAACACTGGCAGGTGGAAGGCCGTCTTGCCTTTGCATAATAGTGGCTATGGCACAGCTGGCTAAAGATGCTAACAAGTTGACCTTGGAACAGACTCTCATCATAACCACCCTCTACGCACTTGAAGTTCTCAAGCAGCCCCGTGATCAGTGGCTATGCAATGCCAGAATGACTCAGTATCAGATAATGTTGCTTAACCCTGCCAGAATAACCTTCCAGGTACCCTTAGCTCTAGATCCAGCTACTCTACTGCCGGATCTGGATTTGGAGGCACTACTGCACAACTGTTTTGTGATCCTGGCCCATGCACACAGCATTAGGCCAGACTTGCAAGATATCCCATTGCCCACTACAGAAACTACCTGGTGTACAGATTGTATCAGCTCTGTGCATGACTATCGCAGTAAAAACCCGCCGTGAGATATGTTTTAAATGGGGTTTATTTTGTGAAAATCACTTACAAAACAGAGACGCTTTTAAGAGAAAATGAAAGGATAAGGTTGCAGCGTGCCAGAGCGTTTCTAAGGAAAACTCCTCATCCCCACACCGTACGTCTGAACTCCCGCGCAGCTGGCCCGAACTGCGCACCCGGTCAGGAACTCTCGCAGGAGAATGCCGGCTTCCTGTTCTGGTCCTCTCCCTGGAAGGTCTATTTCCGGAATCCTTTCCAGTTAACCACACACCGCTTGTCTCCAGTCCTCTGACGCGATCGTTCACATATATAGTTCCTGATTTCCCACTACATCTCCCCATTTTGTCTAAATAGGAAGGTTCTAAACTAGGTATAAAACTACATACTATAGGGATCATCATAAGACAGTGTCTGGGAAAGAGAAAGGTACTAACATAAGTGAGGTCAAACTACTGCTAACAAACAACAACTATGAAGTACAATTTAATATCTAAAGTGTTGATACGAGAAAATGCACAGGGATTGCTTTAAGGCTGTTTATCTTAAACAATAGAGTTCTAACACTTGAGTGTCTTTGCTGAAATGTGAAGTAATAACAACCTCAACTTTCTAATCTTCAACACCGTCAAGACCTGAGAAGGAAAATATATACCTAAAGTTGGAAACATGAAGTAACTTCCAGAATTTAGGAGAAGACAACGTCAGTTAATTACCTGGACAGTCATCCACCACTTCCCTGTATAATGGGAGCATCCATCCTTGTGGCTACTGGCCTAGGATATCTAACAAGTTTCCATAGAAGCAGGGTATTTTTTGGAAGGACCGTCTTATCCTGGCTAGGCAGGCTTCGGCAGTCTCTATCCCTCATCCTGCAGGTCCATTTAGGACAGTGAGCATGCTGACAGCAGTAGGGGCAAGTGCAGTCCTTTTGCCCCTTAGGCCATTATTCACCAAACAAGACAATCTCTTTGCAAGATGTCTGTGATGCTCAACACCACCTTGAGAAAGGAACGGTGATGCCAGGAGTTGTCATGTCTCTCAAGGCCAAATTTGAGATAACAAAATCTTGAATGCCATATTCTCTCGGTCTATGAAGTGGTTGAAGACACCTATCTATTGGGTGTGTTCTGACATGTTTTTGAAAAGCCTGAGTATCCTGACTGTTAGGTGATAAATCTGAGTAACCATAATCTGTAATCCCAATCAACCAAGAAAGTGAGGCTAACATTGTAAAAATAGGCATTCCAAAATGAGTGTACAGCTCCTCCAAATAATTTCAAGTATAACAATCCTAGGAAAATTGACCAAAATACACATTTTTTATCAAATGACAATATCCTAACTATATATCATTATATATAAAAATATATCTAAACAGATTTGTATAAAACAACTTGTGTGTATAGTACAACAAATGTTATGACTATCATAAATAATTAAAGATAGAAATTGCATTATGGAAATGACAATGCACTTAATATACATCAATGTGCAAAATATTTTAGACAGAGGTAGACACGTACAAAATAGGGCAATTATACATTCAACTTTGCATCAATATATATTATCCCAATCAGACATATAAATTAATTTCCCATTTGTGTCAATATACAAACATTTGTACCATGTTCAACTTTGTATCAATATACATATTATCTAAATCAAACATATAGATTGATTTCCCATTTGTAACAATATACAAACATTTGTACCATGTCAATTCATTTTTCATTCATCCTTTGGTTAATAGTTATTTGCAAGTATAATGATCTCCTATCTATTCCCTTTTCTTTTTCTCTCTCTCTCTTTCTCTTTTTGTTTTTCATCTATAATATCATTCTCTCATCTACCCAAGATTAACTTATAATCATTGTACCAAAATGATAATTGACCATAACCCTCCCTTGGATGACCAACTTATCGGGAAAGGGACGTAGTTCTTTCATTGAGTTTCTTCATGCTGGCCTGTGGGCGACGGTACCTCTGTGGGGTCCTGTAAACTAAACAATGGTTAATTCCTAATGAAGTAACTGTAAACATATATATATAACCATTTCACAAATGTCTATAACCATTCTCATTGTACTGAGTGAGTCCATCTGAAATATTTGCTAAAGATATGATAAGAAACTATCTTATGTCTGTCCTGATTGGTCTATACCTCAAAAGTGATCACTGAGTGACATACAGCAGGTTCCTTCTTACTCTGTCTCAATGTGTTTTTTGTTTTTGTTTTTTTTCCAGTGGGGGCCCCATCTTCCTTCTGGATGCCTTGTAGAGTGCTGGTAGGAGAAATTGTTTTTAATAGTGAAGGATCCAATGGATATTATCAACTGAAGATATTGAACCACCAGAGAGTATTGTGTGCAGAAAAGATTTCTAAAGTAAGAGAGTAAAAATTGCAGAAAGGAATAAGATTTAAAATTTAAAATAAAAGTGAGATAAGATTGGTCCCTATATATTTCATCTATTTTCTGTCCCATTTCAGGTGGCTTTTCTGATGTGAGACAGAGTTTTTGAAGTTTTATTTACCAATATGCTTGGGTTTAGAGAGGGAGAAAGCCACTTGCTCCACCTCCAAAGCCAGCCTTTTTTGTTACTAAACCAGGACCTCATATATATATATATATATATATATATATATATATATATATATATATATGTATATATATATATATATACATAATCATTAGATATAGATGTACAGTTGTGAGAATAGAGAAATTACCCTTAGTGCCTGTCAGTGTCAGGTGTCCTTGTAATCCCCTGTAGTCCTTTTAACGTTTCAAAAATCTGAGCATTCAGCATCCTTTTAGCTTTGTAAAGAGGGTTGTATCCATTCTTCTGTAAAAACAAAATTAAGACCCTGCCCCACCTTAATTAAGTGAATATTCCTTACCACATATCCAATTGTATTATCGGCACACGAGACATTACTCCTCTTCAGGAGGGTTCTCTTTTTCGATCCGGTTCTTTATCAATCTCGTTGGTACCCATATTTTCTCTTTTCCTGTGGAAACAAAAGCAAAACCCCTACCCCAACAAAGCACATGCCCTGACTTCCATTCTGAAGTTAGTACATCCTTAAAATAAACAGGTTGATTCAACTCAGAAGTTCTTTCTATTACCCAGTGTTTCTCTGCAGCTGAAGTTCCTTTCTCATCAGCATTAAGAAAGTTTAATGTCAACAAGGCACTATGTAATCTCTCCCTAGGTTTTTTCATACCACCTTTCTGTTTATGAAGCATCTCTTTCAAG
>PVIH01027865.1:0-16179 GCA_004025045.1 Sigmodon hispidus | reverse complement strand
GTGTAGATGTACCACAGTTTGTTAATCCATTCTTCAGTTGAGGGACATCTAGGTTGTTTCCAGGTTCTTGCTATTACAAATAATGCTGCTATGAACATAGTTGAGCTAATACCTTTGGAGTGTGAATATGCCTCTTTAGGGTATACACCCAGAAGTGGTATTGCTGGGTCCTTGGGGAGATTGATTCTCAATTTTCTGAAAAACCTCCATATTGTATTCCAAAGTGGCTGAACAAGCTTACAATCCCACCAACAATGGAGGAGTGTTCCCCTTGCTCCACATCCTCTCCAGCATAGGCTGTCATCTGTGCCTTTTATCTTAGCCAATCTAACAGGTGTTAGGTGGTATCTCACCAACCCTACAAGTGATAGAGGACTTATCTCTAAGGTATATAAAGAGCTCAAGAATTTAGATCCCAAAACCTTGAATAACCCTATCAAAAAATGGGGTTCAGATCTAAAAAGGGAATTCTCAGCAGAGGAACTATGAATGGTTGAAAGGCACCTGAAAAAGTGCTCTTCATCTTTAGCCATCAGAGAAATGCAAATCAAAACAACTTTGAGAACCATAGTTTTTATAGAGGTTATCTATAGCCTGAGCCTTTTGCCACAGCTTTGTCCTGGTTTCTGCAGGGTCACTTTGGCACTAATGATAGGGGAGCTTCCACCATGTTTGCTGATAATAATTTTTCTCTCACCCATACTCCCTACATTTTTTAACTCTGAGGTCTTCTTAGAAGATTCCACTGAGCCATTTGATTTGTATTTGTTGCTTTTCTCATGCTTGCTCTGGAATTCCCCTCCTGACATGCTATGTTTGGAGGACATGGCATGGTTAGAAGAATTTGTGTGTACTCCCATCTTACTGTCCATTAGATCCTCACACCCAGGCACACTGGTAACAACCCCATGCTTCAGTTTATCTATAACAGCTGTCAAGGAAAGTTTCTTATTCCTACTGGAAGATTTCCATTTGGAACTCCCATGCTGATTCTGAAGTATGACATAGAAGAACCAATTGAGGAAAATGAGGAGAAAGATGGGGGTATAAGAATTAAATGCTAGGAGACTTTTCTGAGACAATGAGCCTGAGGATCCTGACCCTGAAGGTGATTTCATGCTAGAGCTTGAGCTAGTTCCCGACATTTGAGAACCACAAGAAAGTGGACTGATGGGGTACTTGGCTTGAGAGGATGGGGGGTCACATGAACAGGCTTCTTTTGAAAAGCAAGCTTATCTGAGCCTCCAGGAGGCCTTGAATGATAAGGGGATATGTTTGTTTTACTTATAGAAGGATTCATAAATGACAATGGCTTACCTTGCAGTTTCATCTTGGTACCACTAGGTCCACTGCTCAGTCCATGTTTGGTAATTGGAGAGGAACCTTGCTTCTCCCTAGTCTGAGATGAATTTTGGGCTGGCTTGATCCAGAGGATTCTTGGCTAGAATACATACTGCTACTTAGTTTGGAACTCCATAAGCCCTCTCATTTACTGTTTTTCATCTTGCCTGAGGTTGAAGTAGAAGATGAGGAAGAGGAGGAAGAGGAATGACTATGGTGGGTTTTGCTGCCAGAGGAAGATACAGAACCAAGGCTGGTGTACTGACTGTGAGAGAAAGGCTTGCCCACCATCACTGTTCCCTTAGGAATCTGAATAGGGATTTTGGGAATGGGCAGGGTGGCAACACCTGGAGGAGTCTGGGACATTCCTGAACTGCCTATAGATTTAGACCCACCTGTACTGGTAGGTGGGGTGTAAGGTCTATTAGAAGAACTGTGAGATGGAGACTTGCCCTCAATATCTGCCTTCTGCTTTGTAGGCTTATCTTTGCAAGGTGTTGGGCTGCACTTGCTTGGTTTTCTGTCTAACCCTGGGCCTGACACAGTGATAGCACCAGTGCCATTTCCTTCCTTGGCTCTCTTTTTAGCTTTTTCTTTCCTTAATTCTTCAGTGACCATAAAAGGGCTCTGACAACTGCCCTGGTGCTTAATCAGATCTGCAGAACACAAAGCCTTACTAACTACTGATATGATATGAAAATCAACTGTGTCAGCTTAGCTGCTACTCTTAAAATTTGTCTCCCCATTGTCACCATCAAGTATTGGCATCCCCAAAGTATTTAGTGCCTGAGATGCAAACCCTTTTGAAATCATCGTTATCCCCACTTTGACTACTTTCATCCAAAAATTCTCCTCCAAAACCACTCTGGCTTTGGCTGTTCAACAAATAAGGATTGAAATCTACTCCATCAGGGAAAAAATGATTGGTAGGAGAATCACTACTGGGGCTTCCAGCAGCATCTGCAATAAGGTCAACTGGATCAGTGTACAAGTTTTCACTATTATTAGTTTGAAAGACATCAGAATCAAAGAGGGCACTCTGAGAATGCCCAGAACTCGAAGAATCTCCAACAGAGGTGCCAATGGATTGGCAATCATGACTAGTGCTTGGAAGCCTTGAGGCTTTTTCTGCAATGTCTGAAAGGATATCAGTTACATCTTGGCCAATGCTGTCTGAACTGGATATTCAGGCCATCCTTTGAATACTGGGGTGGGTGTGAAGTACTAGTTGTGGGTAAGTTGTTGGGGTAGTACTGCATTGGCTTGCAGTGAAGTGATATACTGTGTATCCAGAGTGTCAGCTGTCATGCTGTCATCAAACTTAGTGTTCTGTGAGTCAACATCCGTGGAAGAAAGTTCTCTCTGACAATCTTTTTCAGTCTGGTTCTTGGATTTGTCAGGTGGTATTCTTGATGACTTCTTCTTCTTGGTCTTGTTGCTTCCTGAGCACATTTTCATCCAGGGTGACCTTGAAGAGTTCTGCCTTTTAAAGGGCTGCTTCCATAAAGGGTTGATGCTGATCTCTGATGCATAGCATGCTATTTATCCATTGTGACATCATTACATTTTCAGCTGTACCATGTTTTACACACTTACATGATGGAGGAGATTGTGGATATATATTACATATTCAATAAAACCTGAATATTGGGGAGAGAGCACACAGTCAAATCCTAGGCAGACTGCTCAGGAAATTCTTAAACCTTGAATACAAAGATAAACAGCTGAGTCAGTCACATACACCTTTAATCCTAGCACAGGGAAAGCCGGAAGTTGAGACCATTCCCCTTGATCCTATAACTCCAGAGACAGAAATTCTTCTGTTTCTGTTAGTTCAAGGATACATGCCTTTAATTTTAATCTAGATGGGACAGGATGTATAAGGGTTGATAGAAATCAGGCAGATACAGAAGCTGCTTGGAGAAGCAACTGGCAAAAGTCACTGACAGAAGCAACCATGAGTGAGGCTGAGCAGGTTACAAGACAGCTGGGTGAGAATTGACTATGGTGCTTCCTCTCACTGATATTTCAGCCTTCCCCTGATATTTGGCTCTGAGTCTCATTCGCACTACTACAGGAGATTATTCACTTTTCAACTCTATGCATTTCATATGTCTACTATTTTTACTATGTATATAGTAGTGTATCTTCTAGTAATTTCTTTGTTGCAATATAAGTTTGAGAGAAATCAGAGATAATATGTGAGATGGCATCTCTTAGCAATAAAAGAGAACTGCACTCAAGAAGTCTCATTAACATGGCTGTCTAAACAAAACCTGGAAAGAATGACTTCAATAGGGTTAGGGTTAGGGTTATGTTAACATAAAAAGGGGGAAGCCCATGAAGTCTCAATACTAGACCAAGGGCTACAGACAACTAAGACTGAGAGTTGGAGAAATAGTCTTTCCTAGGAAAGAACCTCTGATTTGGCTAATGATCATTACTGTTGTTGTATGCATATAAGTTGTATCACACAAAGTGAAGATTGTATTTATATACTTAGGAATACATGTAACATCAGATCTTGAGAAAAGAGGGCACATATTTTAAGAGAGAAAAGAGGAAAATTTGGGAGTTTGTGGGTGTATAGTGAATGGAAAGAGGTGATTATAACTGACCAAAAAGAAACTATTAAAAATGTTTAGTAAGAATTTGAAATACATGTAAAAACATGTATATGCTATAGGAACATAGCATAGCACTTTAAGAGATTTGAGTACCTGTTGAGTTTGGCAGTATTGGGACTTCCTGTAATGAACTTTGTATGGACACACAAACAACTAATGTTTTATATAGTTATATTGTATGTACATCATAATTTTTGTATAAATATACTAAACATTTTTTATAAGCTTTAATTATATGTGCACATGCAGTTATTTGGTTCTGAATATGCCATCAGCATTTTATACCAGAACAAGATTAATGAACTTCCTCAGTTGTTTTAAATACATGTGTCTGTGTAGAACCATCTACAGCTTGTCATACTATGTTAATAGGCTGATCATAATGTTGTTTCCTAGTATAAGAAGAGTTCTAAATTTATGTTATCAAATAGAGTTGCTTTCTGTACATGCATCAATTGAGGGATTTTCTATTTTTATTATTATTATAATTGTTAATTTTTAATTGCTTATGAAAACATTTTCATGTTTAAGACTAGCCTACCAAAAAGTATAATTGAGGATGCAACCATATTATCATGTACTTCTTTTTAAGCATGCACTTTTTTATTAAGAAAAAAGTCATGTTTTTATCCATGTACAACCTTGTTCAAACTTCCCTCCCCTTCCTGCCCCTCCCAGTAATTCTCTCTTCTCCCCAACATATTTTCTCCTTCCAAGCAAGGGCAAGAGATCCAAAGGTCTCCACTTGTCTTAGTTCAGCATAGACTCCAGGCAGTTCTTCTTTCCTCACCCTAATATCAAGACTGGATTGCATGTGCCTCAGGAAGGAATGGGCTCCAAGGTGCCTGTCCAAGGTGTTTCAGATCCCAAGTTGTTCATTGGTTTTTGTTTACAGTTTGGAATGCTTTCCTTTTTGTTTAAAATCCACTAATGATTGAGTACATCCCCTGTTTATCTTTCTGGGTTCATAATACCTTGCTCAGGAGGATATTCTTCAAATCCATCCATTTGCCTGCATATTTTAGAATATAGTTTTTCTTACTGCTGAGTAGTACTCCATTGTGTAGATGTACCAAAGATTGTCAATCCATTCTTCAGTTGAGGAGCTTAGTGCATTCCAGAGTGGCTGAACAAGTTTACACTCCCTCCAACAATAGAGGAGTGGTCCCCTTGCTCTGCATCCACTCCACATAGGATGTCATCTGTGTTTTTTATCTTACCAATATTGTACTAAATCAGAGAAGACAAGACTCCATCAACTTTCCAATATTTATTTTAATGATAATTCATAAGTGGTGATTGCAATACATCAGTATTCAGTTTTCAGAATCGGAAAAGACAAAATAACGGAAAATAAGTATTTAAAAATGTATGAGTTTTTCTCTAATTGGTTAAAATAGTCACATACAGAGTAATGTCTTTGACCCTGTACCCTGTAGATTAGTGGAGATAATTTTAGACTGTTTTTTCACATTTTTGGTTTAAAACTTTTTGTTCTTTAAAAAGACACATAGATCCTCACATCTTCAGTTTTCTCATTATTTACAAAAAGTCAATGATACCTAATTTACAAGTTTGTTATGAAGTGTAAGTCAGACTTAATAAATATATGAATAAAAAAATAAAAAGGAGTTAATGATATTTAATTTACAAGGTTTTTATGAACAGGAAGTTACACTTAGTATACACAAACACAATCATACACATGTGTATGCATGCATTCATATAATTAGATGATATATAGGAAACTGTTTTTACTTTCCTTTTTATGTTTTCTATTTTGGTATATTTATCATCTCAGACATTTGTAAAGCTCAATTGGCTGTAGTTTTGCCAACCATAGCAGGGGTATTTACATTTGTAGCATTTAGAGTGTTGGTATCTGTAGCAAATGGAGACATGTTAAGAATAGCAGTTGATGTTTTGTTACTTTGAGCAGTAGAAGTGGTATTATTTCAAGAACATGGTATGCTCTGACTTGCCTCATTTGGCATAGTATTATTCTTGTACTTGCCAATAGAGAAAAACATTGGCTAGAAGTTGCTAAGTGGAGTGACAGAAATGGTACCTGTGTTTTTGCTGACAGAAGCAGTGGAAACTGTTGTAATGGCAACCATAGCTGGGGGACCAGAGTGGAAGATTTTCTATGTTTGTCCTTTTGGTGGTTGGGAAGAAACATGTCATAGTGAAAAGGAGGAGCAGCAGGTGACTATGATGTGAATGCAAGTGTGAAGGACAGTGTGTTTTACTTGTACCATGCAACTGAAGTCTTGAACCAGAGAGATGGCTGCATGGTGTGGGGATGTGTGGACTTGAGCAAACTGGTGACCACGAGGACAGGAAGTCTGGCCCAAATGTTTAATTGATTTAGAATTACCAGACAATTTCTTGTTCACTTGCTTCTCCAAAACTTTTATGTTTTCAGAAGATTTGGATTTAGGTGGTTTAACTTTCTTTTTAGAAGTATGAATACATTTCAGTGAGGAAACACAAACTGAAAAACAAAACCCCAATCAGTAAGACTTTTGGCAAATATAAACTGAAATATACTGTCAATTATTACTTTAAAGTTATGTCACTCTTTTACCTGTTTCCATGATTAATTAGTAGATGAAAGCTTACCACATTTGTCTTTGTGTTATGACTTTTGGTGAAATATAATGGAAGTAAGTCATAACTCTGCTGTTCTCAACCCCTAATAGTTAATATTGTAGTTTCCCCAAAACTGGTCCTTAAAAAACTCTTTGTTAAAAGAATTAATTTGAACAATCACTACAGAAAGTTTTTGGATATTGTACCACATTTTTTGATATCTTAGAGATATTTAATTTTTCACCTTTATTTCAGAATAAAATTTTCATGTGTATGTTTTCTAAATGTCTCATTGTAGCAATAACAAAGATACCAGCTGATTTCCATGTTGAAAATTTTTCATGAGATTTTTATAGCAATAAAACAAATCCAGAAAAAAAATTCAAGTAAATTGTTGAAAATATCAGGTAGGGCATACTTCAAGTCTCTAGCAGAGTGAGAAGTGAGCCGATTGCTCCTGCACCACCCAGAGACTTGCTTTCTGGCAACATAGACACAGCGTAAGCTCTGACCTCATGCTCCTGCACAGTCAGGCACCCTAGACTAAAGCTGGGAGAGTCCTTCCCCAGTGATCTTTAGAGACACATAGCAGGAGGAACTTCCCTTGCCCTGGCCTGCTTTCAGGGTGAGTTGCTTCATCACAGATGGACGCCTTTGAACATCAGAACATGAATCCAGTTTAGACTTGAAGAAGAGTGTACCAAACAAGCAGTGAATGAATGCTAGTTCAAGAATACATATAACAATATCAAGAACAATAAGGGATCACCAGCAGAAGCTGCTGATTCTACAACACCAAGACCTGAACAGAGCTATGAAGAGAAAACAGAAGGGAATAATATTTTAAAAAAATATGAAGATTATAGAAGCCTTAAAAATATAAAAATTCCCTTAAAATAGAAGAAATTACAAACAAATAAATGGAAAAGCTGAACAAATCCTTGAAAGAAAATAAAGAAAAGGAAAACTAACAAACAAAAGAAAAATCCCAGGAAATCAAAATTAAAATAAAATCAACAAAGAAGGCAAAATAAAAGGCAATGGCAGAAATAGAAAATCTGAAGAAATGAACTTGAGCTACAGATACAAGCATAACCAACACAATCCAAAAGATGGAATAGAGAATCTCTGGAGTAGAAGCCTCAATAGTGGAAATAGATACAGAAGCCAAAGAAAACACTAAAACCAAAATTTCCATTTCTCACAATTTTCAGGAAATTTGGGACATCATGAAAAGACCAAAACAGAGAATGATAGAAATATATGGAGAAGAATACCAGCTAAAAGGCACAGATAATGTATTCATAAAAACTTTTCTAACATAAAGTAGGAAATTCCTCTAAAGAATCAAGAAGCTTACAGAACACCAAATAGATTTGACTCCCCCAAAAAATCTTTTTGCCACATAATAACCAAGTGTTAAAACATACGAAACAATGGAAAGGATTCAAAATTTGTAAAAGAAAAGGGCTAACTCCCTGTAATGTCAGAACCATCAGAATAACACCAGATTACTGATTGAAAACAATGAAAGCAAGAAAGCCCAGGTCCGAAGTGATAAGGACACTAAATGAGCATGGCTGCCAACTTAGACTACTATACCCAGCAATATTATCAATCTCCATAGATGGAGTAAGCAAGATATTTCATGACAAATTAGGATTTAAACAGTACCTATGCACAAATCCAGCCCTAAAGAAAGCACAAGAGGAAAAACTAGCCTAAGTCAACCAGATACACCACCAAAAACAAACAAAAAAATAATAATCCCACAGAAGAAAAGCACAAAGTAAGGAGATATATGCAAAATACCATCAGAAATAACAGGAAATAACAATCAGTTGTCATTAATAACCCTTAATATCAATGGACTCAATTCACCTATGAAAAGTCATATGCTAGCACAATGGATACAAAACTAGAAACCATTCTTCTACTGCACACAAGAAACATACCTCAACATCAAAAACAGGCATAGGTTCAGAGTTAAGGGTTGGGAAAACATTTTCCAATCAAATAGTTCTAAGAGACAGGTTATCCCAATATCTCACAAAGTAGACATCAAACTAAAATCAATTTTGAAAGACCAGGACAAACATTTCTTATTCATCTTAGGAATAATTAATCAAGATTAATAATTAATCAATAATTAATCAGGATTCAGGACCTCAATCCTGAATATTTATGCACCTAATATGTAAAAGAAACATTACTAAAGCTTAAACCCCACATCAAATGTTACACTCTACTAGTGGGAGACTTCAATACACAATTTCACCCTTGGATAGTTCAACCAGACAGAGACTATACAGGGAAATAAGGGATCTAACAGATGTTATGATGTGAATGGACTTAATAGATATTTGCAAAAGATTATACACAAGCACAAAGGAATATACTTATTTCTCAGCACCCTATAACATGTTCTCTAAAATTGACCACATACTTGGAAATAAAGCAAATATTAATAGATACAAAAAATTGGAAATAACACCTTGAAGCATATCAGACCACCATGGTCTATAGTTAGATTTCAATGAAAAAAAAATTACAGAAAGCCTACCAACTCATACAAAGTAAACATCACTCAACTGAACTACCTCTGGGACAAGAAAGAAATTAAGAAGGAAATCAAAGACTTCCTAAAATTTAACAAATGTCAGTCCACAACATATCCAAACTTATGGAACCCAATCAGAGCAGTCTTAACAGGAAAATTCATAGCCGTATACCTAGATGAAAAACATGTAGTAATCCCACACATGGCACTAATAACACAGCTGAAAACCTTAGAACAATTAGAAGCAAACTTACCTACAAAGAGTAGATAGCTGAAAATAATCAAAATGAGAGCTGAAATCAATGCAATTGAAACAAAGAGAACAATACAAAAAAATCAGTGAATCAAAGAGTTGGTTCTTTGGCAAAGTAAACAAGATAGATAAAACTTTATCCACACTAACCAAAAAGCAGAGAGAGAGACTATCTAAATTAACAAAGTCAGAAATGAAAAGGGAGACATAACAGGAGACCCTCATGAAATCCAGATAATTATTAGGTCATATGTTGAAAATCTCTACTCCACAAAAAAGGAAAACCAAGAAGAAATGGCCAGCTTCTCAATAGGAACTATTTAAGGCCTGAACAGATCTGTAATCCCAAAGGATATTGAAACTCTCATTAAAAGTCTCTCAACTGAAAAAAAAGCAAAGGCCAGAATGTTTCAGTGCAGAATACTACCAGACATTCAAAGAAGAGCTAATACAAATACTCCTAAAAATATCCCATACAGTAGAAATTGAAGGAATATTGTGGAACTCTTTTTGTGAGTCCACAATAACCATAATACCCAAGCCACTCATAGACCCAACAATGAAAGAGAATTATGGATGAATTTCCCCCATGAACAATGATGCAAAAATTATTAACATAATTCTGACAAACCGAATACAGCAGCATATAAAAAAGTTATCCATGACAATCAAGAAGTTTTCATCCTGCAAATTTTAGGATATCATTTTTTTCTTACTGCTGAGTAGTACTCCATTGTGTAGCTGTACCACAGTTTGTTAATCCATTCTCCAATTGAGGGATATCTAGGTTGTTTCCAGGTTCTTGCTATTACAAATAATGCTGCTTTGAACATAGTTGAGCTAATGCCTTTGGAGTATGACTGTGCATCATTAGGGTATATATCCAGAGGTGGTTTTGCTGGGTCCTTGGGGAGACTGATTCTCAATTTTCTGAGAAACTGCCACACTGTGTTCCAAAGTGGCTGAACAAGCTTATACGCCCACCAACAGTGGAGGAATGTTCCCCTTGCTCTGCATCCTCCCCAACATAGGCTGTCATCTGTGCCTTTTATCTTAGCCAATCTTACAGGTGTTAGGTAATATCTCAAAGTTGTTTTGATATGCATTTCTCTGATGGCTAAAGATGATGAGCACTTTTTCAGGTGCCTTTCAGCCATTCTTAATTCCTCTGCTGACAATTCCCTTTTTAGATCTGAACAGCATTTTTTGATTGGGCTATTCAAGGTTTTGGGCTCTAGATTCTTGAGCTCTTTATATATCTTAGAGATCAGTCCTCTATCACTTGTAGGGTTGGTGAAAATCTTTTCCTATTCTGTAGGCTGTCATTTTGTCCTATAGACAGTGGCCTTGGTTTTAAAGAAGCTTCTTAGCTTTAGGAGATACTATTTATTGATTGTTGGTCTTAGTGTCTGTGCCACTGGTGTTATATTTAGGAAGTGGTCACCTGTGCCAATTTGTAGAAGTGTATTTCCCACTTTATTTTCTATCAAGTTCAAAGTGGCTGGGTTTATGTTGAGGTCTTTGATCCATTTGAATTTGAATTTTGTGCAGGGTGACAGGCTCGGATCTATTTGCATTTTTCTACACACTTCCATCCTGCTATGCCAACACCATTTGTTAAATATACTATCTTTTTTCCATTGAATGTTTTGGGACTCTTTGTCAAAGATCAGGTGTTCATAGGTTTTTGGTCTAATGTCTGCATCCTCAATTCTATTCCATTGATCCACAAGCGTGTTTTTATGTCAGTACCAGGCTGTTTTTATTACTGTAGCTCTATATTATAACTTGAAGTCAGGGATGGTGATACCTCCTGAGGTTCTTTTTTTGAGTAAAATTGTTTTGGCAGTCATGGCTTTCCTGTTATACCAAATGAAATTGAGTATTGTTCTTCCAAGGTCCAAAAAATATTGTGTTGGGATTTTGATGGGCAGTGCATTGAATCTGTAGATTGCCTTTGGTAGAATTGCCATTTTGACTATGTTGGTCATACCAATCCATGAACATGGGAGAGCTTTCCATTTTCTGATATCCTCTTCAATTTCTTTCTTCAGTGATTTAAAATTTTTATCAAGTAGGTCTGTTACTTCTTTGGTTACTCCAAGGTATTTAATACTATTTGCAGCTATTATGAAGGGTAATGTTTCCCTTATTTCTTTTTCAGCTCTTCTATCTTTAGTGTATAGAAGGGCTACTGCTTTCATTGAGTTAGTCTTGTATCCTGCTACATTGCTCAAGGTGTTTATCAGCCATAGCACTTCCTTGGAAGAATTTTGTCGGTCACTTATGTATACAGTCATATCATCTGCAAATAGAGATAGCTTCACTTCTTTTTCAATTTGTATCCCCTTTAATCTCTTTTTGTTCCCTTATTGCTTTAGCTTAAACTTCGAGAACTATATTGAATAGATAACGGGAGAGTGGATATTCTCCTGAGCGAAGTATCACAAACTCAGAAAGATAAGCAGAGGATGTACTCACTCATTAGTGGTCTCTAAAGAAACAAAAAGAAATAAGCCAAGCATGCCTAAGTTGCAAACCACAATCACTGAACTTCTTGGGATCAGAAACACCCTGGACCAAGTCTGAGGATCCCACTCCACCTAAAGGAACATATGACTCACTCTTGAGGTAGAGGGGACAAAACTGGATTTGCCAGGAGTGGAGATTGAACTAAGCAATATTTAGTCATTGTGACCATGGGACTGTCTGCTGCCTCCCCAGGGAGGGGATGGGGAGTTATGGAGAAGAAAAAATGATCTGATGTGGCGGGAGGGGGAAGGGACCATGAATAATGATATACAGGGATAGAAAGCGTGACTTCTTTGTTCATAATAATAATTAAAAAAAAGAGACAAAAAAAAGTTGATTCCTCCAAGAATCCTGGCAGATGCCTCTTGTGCCGAACTAAAAAATACCTTTCCTCCCCTCTTCTCCCCTCCCCTTTTCTCCCCTCTCATCCTCTCTCCCCTGTTCCTTCCTTCTCCTGCTCTGTGAAACCTCTATGGACCTCAAAGTTCTTCTCCCCATGCTTGCCTCTCTGCATGCCACTGGATGCCTGCCTTTGTACTGCTGTCTAGACCCTCGCTAGGTTACCTAAGCACAGACCATGGCTGAGTCTGTGTGGTACTTTGAACTGGTCACTCGCTCAAGAGTTATGAGAGCTAGTCAGGTGGTGCTGGCTCATGCCTTTAATCCCAGTGTCAGGAGGAATGCTGTCCCTAGTTTTATCAGTTCTCTCTCTTTAAGAGACACTTAAGAGTACTTCAGACTCTCAGTAAGACCTATACTTGGGAGGCTGAGGTAAAACTCTCCTGATGCTTCTTTATCCTTTTCTCTGAGAAAAATAGTAATCATCCATAGGAGATGCTAGAAGCTTCAGTGCCCTGGCTTTAATTTCACATGAAAAGGCTCATCTTTAAAAATAGATTTTAATTAATTCTTTGAGAAGTTTAACACAATTATTTTGATCATATTCACCTCTAACTCTTCCCAGATCCACCCCTTCTCCCCAAGATTGTGTTCTCTCTCTCTCTCTCTCTCTCTCTCTCTCTCTCTCTCTCATAACCTATTTGATCCAAATTGTGCTGCTCACATGCTCCTGTGTATGGAACCATCTACGGAAGTGTGGCAGGCCTCCTAGTAGCCACACACTTAAAGAAAACCAACTCTCTCTCCCCAGAAATCATCCACTTTTGTTGGAAGTAAAATCATCTCTTCACTATGTTAAACTCTTGTGATCATGCTGTCTTAAATGGGGCGGGTTAGAGGTATTCACCAGCTCTCTGAGAGACACAGCATTTCCCATAATCAAGATGATTTATAAGAGCTTCCATCTCCCCTTAGCATAGACCCCTGAGACTCTTGTTACATAAGCACTTTTGGGCCATTCCTTTCCTGAGAGGCTTGAAAATGCTAAGGAGGTGCTTCTCCTTCCTCTCTATTGTCAATAGAAGTGGTCTTAAGCAAACTGGTGTCCTTGGGATGGGGAGGGACTGAGGGAGGAGAGGAGGGAGAGGAAGCAGTGGTAGGTATGGAGAAAAAACATTTAAAAAAAAAAGTGAAAAAAAGAAGGAGCGGTCTTTAGACAAAACAAGTACCCCCATCAGACAAGCCCGCAGCAACATGTTCCCACACCATCCTCTTCACTCCTCAGGACCCCTGAAAGAGCCTATCTGGACTCAGCCAGGAAGCCTTGCTCCCTTCCGGTCACTCCCCTTTGCTTTTAAACCCTCTGTGTGTGCTGGAGAGATGACTCAGCAGTTAAGAGTCAGGCTGCCATGGCAGAAGATCTGAGTTTGCTTACCAGTACCTACAGCTGGCAGCTCACAAGGGCCTCCAATGCCAGCTTCTGGAGGTTCTACTGCTGCTGCTGCTGCTGGCGTTTGCAGACACTGGCATACGCGCAAACACACACACACACACACACACACACACACAATTTAAAGTTTATAGAAATAATGGATCTTGGGGGCACAGAGTTGAAGAGCATTGACTGTTCTTCCAGAGGTCCTGAGTTCAATTCCCAGCAACCACATGGTAGCTCACAACCATCTATGATGACATCTGGTACTCTCTTCTGTATACTGTATACATAATAAATAAATTCTTAAAAAGAAAGAAAGAAAAAGATGGTTTCATCCCAGAAATGCAGGAATGGTTCAACATATGAAAAATTGTAAATGTCATCTGTAATACAAACAAACTGAAGGAAAAAACCCATATGATCATCTCCTTAGAGGCCGAAAAAGCCTTTGACAAAATCCACCACTGCTTTATGATAAAAGTCCTGGGGAGATGAGAAATATAGGAAAAATACCTAAATATAATAAAGGTGATTTAGGAATACAACAGCCAACATGAAACTAAATGGAGGAAAACTAAAGCAATCCCACTAAAATCAAGAACTAGACAAGGCTGTCCCCTCTCCCCTTATCTATTCATATAGTTCTCAAAGTTTTAGCCTGAGTAATAAGATAACAAAAGGAGATTAAGAGGATACAAATTAGAAAATAAAAATTAAAACTATCTCTGTTTGCAGATGATATGATTGTATACATAAGTGATCCAGAAAATTCTACCAGGGAACTTCTATAGCTGAAAAACAGCATGAGCATTATACCAGAATACAAGATTAATTCAAAGAAATCAGTAGCTCTCCTATGAACTATACATAAAAGGGTTAAAAAGAGAAATAAGTGAAACATAACCCTTTATAATAGCTGCAAATAACATTAAATATGTCAGTATAACATTACCAAAGACATAACAGATCTGTTTGACAAAAACTTTATATCACTTAACAAAGAAATTGAAGAAAATGGAAAGTACTCCCATGTTCCTGGAGAGGTAGGATCAACATAGTAAAAATGACAATCTTACCAAGTGCATTCTACAGATTCAATGAAATTCCCAACAAAATTCCAACACAATTTGTAGTGGGGAAACAATGGATAGTACAAGTGTGGGAGGGGCATGGTCTGCTGAGAGGAGATGGGAGCAGAGACGAGATGGAAGTGGAGCGTGGAGAGAGAGGCAGGTCTTCCAGTCCCAGGGCGCGGCGGCGCAGTGAGGCGGCGGCTCGGCGCGTTGCTAAAACTTTCCTTTGTATGTGATTCTAACAAAATAAACCTTATTTAATATATACTTCTTGGTGGCGGGTTTGTACCATGATAATTGGCGCCTGGACGCGGGGCTAATTCCCCAAACCCCCCGGATTCAGATTCCGCACCCGCGCGCAGACGGAGCCCTGCCGGATTCTGCGCCCGCTGCATGCTTTGGCCACCATCTGCGTGCACAGGTGTTCGGTACAGCAGCCAGGAGGGAATCTGCGTGCGGAAGAGCTACTGAGACCCAGTTCTGAGGGTGCACGGGTGCACGCCTGGTAGGATTTGTCAAGGCATTTGGCAGAGAACCTCTGGGCTTAATCACCACCTCGTTTCAAGCACCATTGCTGCTGCACTACGACATCTGCTGACTGTAAGTCCTCATTACATCTGAGTAAGGCAATTTTTTTTTTCCTTTCTTCTAAAATGTCCGATCAGATAAATGTTCACAATTTTACTCACTTTTTCACAATGGTGATAGAGGATTATTTCCAGGATTACGCATTTGGAGGTTATCTCCACCCAGGAGTCCTTTTGCTTTTCTGTGTGATAATATATTTCTTACCTACTTATTTCAAGGGATTTCAGCATAGAGAATATGAAGCTAAGCTGTCTGGCATGGATGAACGTATTAAGACATTCCAGAAACTCATTGTTTCCATGGAAGAGAGGTCTACTTTGATCACAGAGGAATTTAGAGCTCACATTGATGAGAACTTTAGAAAATTGGATGCGAAATTTAAAACAATGGAAGAAAATTTTAGGATAATGGATGGAAACTCTAGGAAATTTGAACAGAAAATAGGGGACAGAGTAGATGTGGAATCTGGGAGAATGTTCCATTCTATGAAATTATTGGAGAGATCATTTATAGAAGACTTTTAAACACTGGAAAAGACCATTACCACTAGGTTGCAAGATTATGAGGCTCGTTTGGAGATTTTAGGAAAGGATTTTGAGGCGACACCTGCTCAAGAAAACCCAGACCCCCCTCTTAAACCGTGCTATTGCAGGGAAGGTTCTTTACCTAGAGTGGTTACCATGAGGGGACTACCCCCCGTCCCTCCAGCTCTGTTCCCAGTTGTGGCAGAGGCCAAAAAACCACAACCACGTGGAAGGGCTTCTGACAATGTGGCATACAATTATGAACCTATACCCATGAAGGATTTAAAGACAATAAAGGAAGCCATAGTGAACTAT
>PVIH01027864.1:0-16182 GCA_004025045.1 Sigmodon hispidus | reverse complement strand
CTGTTGACAAGGGGTCCAGGAGCACAGTGTCTGTTGGTCAAGGGTCCAGGAGCACAGGGCCTGTTAGCCAGGGGTCCATGAGCACAGTGCCTGCTGCTCGGGGATCCAGAAGCACAGGGCCTGCTAGCCAGGGGTCCTGGAGCACAGGGCCTGTTGACAAGGGGTCCAAGAGCACAGTGTCTGTTGGTCGGGGGCCCAGGAGCACAGGGCCTGTTAGCCAGGGGTCCAGGAGCACAGGGCCTGTTGACAAGGGGTCCAGGAGCACAGGGCCTGTTGACAAGGGGTCCAGGAGCACAGTGTCTGTTGGTCAGCGGTCCAGGAGCAAGGGCCTGTTGGTCGGGGGTCCAGGGTTGCAGTGCCTGTTGGCAAGGGGTCCAGGAGCAAGGGCCTGTTGGTCGGGGGTCCAGGGTTGCAGTGCCTGTTGGCAAGGGGTCCAGGAGCACAGGGCCTGTTAGCATGCAGCTCCTCCAAGGTGGGAGGCATCAGTGTAAATGTATTGCTCTTCTTTACTAAGATGTGATGTTATTATTCCAGGAGAAAAAAATTTCAGGGAAACCAGATAATTCACAAACAAAAATACATAGTAATTTCCCCTCCACTTTGTTTCCAAAAAAGCTGAGAGCAGAAACACACTGACCACACAGAAATGTATGTAATGCTTAGTAGACGGAGGATGCCAGACATCACCCAGAAATTTCTGAAATTCTTATAAAACACATTTCAGTGTTTTAGGAAAATGAGTCATAAAGCTTAGAATCTAGGATCACAGCATTGTCCTTGAAAAGCCTGTTTACCTGCCAGTTCTACCACTACTGCTCGAAAAGAGATTTACTGCATTTGCTTGCTGAGAGTGAGAACCTCAGCTGTCAGGAAGACAGATTTGAGAAAACACCATAAAAACTGGAGGTCTGTGTGGGTTATTTTCTTTTATGTTTTACAGTGCTGGATGTAGAACCTAGAACTTTGGGCATGCTAGGGAAACGCTCTACTATTGAGCAGTGTCTGGACCAGCTTTGGAAAGACACTTTATTGTTTTTCCTATGCATTTTATCAAAAGTTTTGTAATGGTCATGAGTTTTGAAAAACATTTGACAATAGGATTTCATTCCTATTTTCCATTAATTTTAGAACCTAGACTTTATACTCTCGTTTTACTTTTTTATTCACCTAAAAGTAAAATATAATACATAATTCAATTTCAAAAGAACTTACCCAATTAAATTAAATTTATTATATCGAGATTTTAGAATTGCCTTTTTACTTTGATGTTTATAGTAGTTTTGTTAAGATTATTATAAAAGAAAATGTCTGCTTCTGAAGATCAATAAAACTGCTCTCACAAATAGCCATAGAAAACTTGGTTGCATTTTTACCAGCGATTTCGAGATGTTGTAAGGCATTCAACTTCTTATTGTTGAGTTTTTGCTATGAAGCCCTGGTGGTCAGTGTTCAGGGTGGTAGTTTTGATGATGCTTATGTTTTCTGGGAGGTAAACTGCAATGCCATGTTTTAGGATCAATATATTTCATCCTAAGGTAATTTTATATTGTCAAGATTTAAATGGAAGTTAGGGCTGCTAATGAAAAAGCAGTTGAATAAATAGATTCTGTAGAGGTGAGATATAAAACATAGTCCCACTAAAGACACATTGGACAGCTGTTTTCTGGAACCTCAGAGAAATAGAATAATTACTTGCTATTCTGGAGTTTTATTCTATTTTTGCTTATAAGAAGCTTAGAGATCTTTTTGTCGATTGTGTTTGTGGGTGTAATTAAACTTGAAGTGACGAAAGATGTGTAGGCATCTATTATGCCAATATTATGATTGTGTTATTTGTCTTACATGTTTTCCCACAATTTATGGAAATTCTATTAAAAACACTCTGAAACAAGTAGACAGTTATTTTGTTTTAATCAGTAATTCATTTGAAACTTTATTTTGAAAATATGAAGTTATGTATGTGTATGATTTTGGTAAGGAGCAAGATAGTGTAACTGGAGAACAGAAATGCAGGTAATTACACGGTTCCTTACACACTTCTCTAGAACTGATGGTTCTGTTACAGAGCCTCAAACACAGGGAGCAGCAGTGATGACCAGACTGGACGGGGAGTATTGGTTAGTAGAAAAATGGATGTCATTGTGACGTTTTCATGTATACCATCAAAATCTCTTCTTATTCATCCCTCTCTTGCCCTCCTCCTGCTGTCCAGTTCTTCCTCTTACTGCTTTTGTGATATGCACAATATAGAGTGTATATCCTTGTGACCCCACCCTATATATACATATGCATATATGTGTGTCTTATATAAATACATTTCATCAACACTTCACATATGAGAAATATTTGTCCAGTTTAGCATGTTTTACTTAAGATGATTATATCTAGTTCCGTAAACTTTCTTGAAAATAATTTTATACTTTATAGCCAAGTAAATACTATTTTGCATATGTACCCCCATTATTTTTTAATCCATACATATATTGATGCACCTCTGGGCTTATCCTATATCCACATAATGCAGTAATGAGCATGGCTGTGCCTGCTGCTGGCCTGTGGTCCTCTAGGTATATGGTAACAGTAGTGTAGGAGCTCAAATGATACCTCTGGTTTTAGTTTTTGAGGCAACTCCATACTGTTTTCCATACCGGCTGCAGTACATTTAATTCCTTCCTGAGGTGTAAGAGGCTTCCTTTGTCTACACATGCTCATTGTCATTGTTGTCATTGGTCTTTTAGGTGACATCTACCATGATTGAGGGAAGACAGAATCAAAGTAATTTGCCTTTCCTAAGCCTAAGGATGTTGAACGCTTTATTTATTTGTTTGTTTGTTTATTTATTTATTTGCTATTTATTGCCTGCATTTATTTCTTCCTTTGAGAAGTATTATATTTAAGTGTATTAGTCCATTTAATGATTGGCTGACTGTTTTATTGATGTTTAACTTTTGGCATTTTTTTAGTTAAGGTAATACTTTTCAGATGTGTAGTTGGCAGCCATTTTCTCCTCTTCTATGGACTAGTCTTTTCAACTCTGCTTATGTGCATTATTTTTAAATTCTCCACAAATAAAGTTTCTGCACAGCACAGGAAAATATCATCAGAGGCCAAAATAGCCACAAAATTGAAGAAAATCTTCTAGCTATACAACGGACACAGAGCTAATATGCAAAATTTCAAGAACTGCAGAAATTAGATACCAAGGAAATAACACGGCCAGCCAACAAGTTGGCTAATGAGTGGAAGAGAGAGTTTTCACAAGAAGAAACACAAGTAGATAACAGCAATTTCAATAAGTGCTTAGTATACTTAGTCATGAAAAAAAATGCAGATTGAAACTATTTTAAGATACTATCTCACCCTGGCTAAATGTCGCTCATCAAAATTCTGACAGACACTGGAAAGACTGTAAAGAAGGCAATCTCTTTTCACTGTTGGTGGGGGTGCAAATTAATGCAATCATTTTGTAAGTCAATTTGGAAATTCCTAAAAAATGAAACAGACCCAATTGTTTTACCCATTGGCGTCCACCCAGAGAACTCTGTGCCCTGCCATGCTTCATGTGTCACTACAGCAAGGAAATGAGCCAACCTAGTCACCTATCAATCGGTGACTAGGTAATGAAAATCTGGTCCATCTATAAAATAGAATACTATTCAGCTCTGAAGAAGTGAAACATGAAATTACAGAAAAGTGGGTGAACTTAAAATGAACTAATTGATATTAATTGAGATCATATAATATCAGAAAGTAAAAAGAATATATTTTCTCTCATGCAGATCTAGCCTATTACAAATATTTGCATATGTAAACAAATATACACACAGTTAAACTATAACATCTAGAAAGAAAAAAGATAAATATTATTGCGAACATTATAGGATAAATATTAAGAGAATGAAACGTTGCATCCCTCAACGTGGTTGGGGGGAAGCTCAAGTGAAAGAAAGGGAAGAAGCTCCCCATATAGTTACACAACAGTCTGTTTCCATGAAGTCTAAAGTGCTATATGGCCCATGCAAGTATGCCATCTCTATTAGATGACAGTATTTCCAACTCTTGAATTTTATACATGCATATTTTAAAAAGGAAATATGAAATATATTTTCACTGATAGAAACATTAAGCTTTTGTTGTTTTGCTTAAATGCAAGGATATTTAAAAAATTCTGTATTTAACACTTTTGTGAGTTAGCTATCCAAATAATGTCTTTTCAGGAGAGAAGTAATAGATAGAAATTAATCGACACAGGGAAAAGAATCCTGCAGTTATTGTCCTGTCTTCACTTTGCCATAATTCTGTGCATCCATCTTTGCTTTTCTTGGTTCTCACAGCCTGGTTGTGATGAGATTCCTCTGTCTTCTGATTGGTCTGGGGACTTCTCCTGATTCTCACAGCCTGGTTGTGATGAGATTCCTCTGTCTTCTGATTGGTCTGGGGACTTTTCCTGGTTATCACAGCCTGGTTTGTGATGAGATTTCTCTGTCTTCTGATTGGTCTGGGAACTTCCTTTTCCCTCTCACTGCTAATGCTTGTGCTGAGTCCTTCAGACAAGGAAGAAGAACTTGCGTGATTAGGGTATCACTTTTGCATTTGTTCTCGGAATTGCTTAGATGCTGATGTCCCGTCTCAGGATGTTAAATTTTTTTCTTGTTGAAAAACTGTTATAATAAATGTATGCCAGAGACTATCAAACCTTTTTGAGAGGTGATGTCTGTAATATGTGTTGGCCTGAAACTCTATTGACATGCTATTTTTATATAAATAAAGGTCTATAGTTCAGCCATCCAAGGTATAAATAGGTACTGGCCATTTGTGCTTGGGTAGTGAACATATTGATTGACTGATTTAGAGATGCAGATATTCACTTATCCTGTGCTCAAAAGAAACTATCACCATTTTTCTTTTGTAGACATGGGGGTCTGGTCTGTCCTGCGGGACTAAGAAAGGAAAGTACTGCAGTCTGAGACACAGTTTGGTTTGGTTTTGAGTATAGCAAGAACTGGAAACGGCAAAATTGATAGGGGGTCTAGGATCACATTAGGATTTGTGAAAAGGACTATATAAAGTTAACAACAACAACAACAAGCAAACCTTTATAAAATTTTTATTCTGGGGTGTGCTTGTTTTGAGAAACTACCTCTGCTAAATCTCCTGTCAGCGCTGAAACTAGAAGGCAGAAAAGCTTCTGGTCCTCCAGCCAACTGCAGTGTAGCCAGAGAAACAGGCAACCAAAATAGAACACCAGGATTGCTGTGCGTGGGTGAGGCAGAAACCACATTATGAGCAAAAGCTTCCAGTATTATTTTAGAACCAATACAGCTCTGCACTTCTCTGCTCTCTCTTCCAAAAACACATACTACAGAAATAAAATGAAATGAAATGTGTGTGCATTCTCCCTTTCCGAGTTAGGATTCTTCTTTTTACTTAATTTCCTTTCTTTGGGAGAGAGATGCCAGTATGAAAGCCCTGTATGGCGGGCAAGTTGAGGAAGGAAAGAGTTAATTGCTTTGAAGGCCCTGCAATAGAGAATTATGGTTTGAGAGATAGATAGAGCTTGGACAGCTGGCTTTGCTGGGGTATTTTTAAATGCATTAATGCAGGCTCCAATCACTCGGCCATGCTTGACCTATTTTTGGCTCAGGCCGACCATTGTTCTATTTCTGTGCCTGTGGGCCATGCTGTTGTTGATTCATATGCAAATGGATTATCACTAGCTTTAGCCAACTTGAGCTGAGAGAGACTGAGAAAGCAAAGGGAGAGAGGCACAGACAGATAGGAAGACACCCTCTGGAGCCACTTGCGGGATGAGACTCTCTCCTAGAAATCCTAGCAGTCCAGGGAGCTAGACGCCAGATTTAATTGTTTTCTTTCGCTTTTTCCCTCGTGGGGAGACTTAATATTTTCCTACTTATTTTTTACAAAGAAATAACCCTGAAGCACATTCCTGTTGCCCACCTGCTTTTAGTTTCCAGGAAAGCCTAAAACTCCAGTGAGCTCTAGCATCCACTCTGCTCCTTCTGCTTTGCACACAGGTTGGTAATTGGGGGGAAAGAGCCCCGGTCTTTTTAAAAAGGGTATGTCCATCTAAGCAGAAAGGAAATCATTGTGGAAGGTGATCCTCCGCTTGCTTGCTGTTTCTCCTGGGGTGGAGGGAGGATCAGTCAGGGCAGCTCCTGGGACCAGAGCACTGTGCAGTGATGATTCTCTCATGGAGCTGAAGTAAGAGTGACTGGGGTATGCTGCAGACAATTTACGAGAGTGACTCCTGTGTTTCCGCAGATGGAGTGGTCGGTCGAGAGCAGCTCCTGGCTCAGCAAAGAATGCACAGTATGATCAGCTCAGGTAGGATCTCTTCTACAGCTGGGGTGTTTGTCTTCTGTTTGAAAAGGCTGGAGGGCAGGCTGGTGGGGAAATGAAGGAGAAGCAGCTTCCTTAAGTAATTGTTTTTCCAGTGTGATGTTGATGTTTTTTTCTTGGTGCTTTTGAAGGATTTAACTCAGAACCTTCCTTTCCCCTGCAGTTCTAAGTGTGATTAGGGAAGGCTGCTTCTGGGTGCAATTGCAAAGTATCGCTACTGATGCAAGAAGACATTGGGATAACTAAAAGGAAGGTGTTTGCCTTCCTGGGAAACTAGCGAAAGGAGACCTGTGCTGATTGTAAACATATGCTAGTGGGACTTGAAGTTCATTATGGGGCGTCAGCTTAAATGGCAGCTTCAGCCAGTCGGATGATTTTATGTTTTCAGTGTGTGTACACAAGCACAACTATTTATAGACCTACCTTCTGAAGTATGTGTCTGAGCAGTTCTCAGGTAGTTTATTCTTTCCCTAATGTGGCATTTTCTCTGAAGCTCAAAGTGAATCTGTTTTGGATGAAATAGAATTATTACCAGATGCTTGTTTTAATTTACCCCCAAACACTTGGGAAGTCTAGCATTGCAAGGCAGGTGCAGTGGCACACACTTATGCATGCATGCATGCAGAGAGAGAGAGAGAGAGAGAGAGAGAGAGAGAGAGAGAGAGAGAGAGAGAGAGAGAGAGAGAGAGAGAGAGAGGTGTTAGAAGCAGGTGCAATGCCCTGTCAAATTCCAGTTTGTCGTTTCTCTGACATGCCTGAGCTCTCAGAGATGTTTTGATGGGAAACAGGTTTGAGCACTTCTCATTTGACTTCTATTGAAAGTCCATCCTCTCCTGATTTACTTTAGCTTCTGCAGTTTGTTATTTGTTTCCTATAATGAGCTCATAAGGCGTTTGTCCCTCTGCTTCTGTCGTCCTGCGAATGCCACAGCCTAGATTGGTTTAGAGTTCTTCCCTGGAGTATCCGTGTCCCTTGGGAGCTTCATCATAGGTATAGATCACTGCCTAGGTCCCTGATAAGGTTGTCATATGAAACAGCTTCTACCTCTCATACTTAAGTAGGAAAGGAATATTCCACAGGTTGGCATTCAGTTGGCTTTGGTGCCTGTACACATTCCCATCTGTGGGTCCTGTTTAAAGCCAATTCTCTGTAAAGCTCTGCTCTATGTGATAGTTTTCAGATCCTCTGTTTACCCAGTCTTTTTATAGAATCATAATCAAATGGTATTCTACACCAATGTCACAGAAATCACATTATGAGCGGTCTCTGTTTGACAAAAGTGAACTTGCTAGAACATCCGTGGTTTATTTTCAGTGTGTGTGTGAAAGTGGACAAGGTCTCAGGAAGAAGCTGGCAGGTGTGCTTGGGCTGGAGCTGCACACTTAGCATCACATTTTGAAATATCAATAAACACTTTAGAAATAACTATTTTAGGTATCTCTTCAGTACCATAATATCTTTTAATCTTTATCTCTGTGTACAATTGTTATATTTTTTGAAAAATAGGATTAAAATAGCTGTATCTTGCAAATAATAACTATTAGCTGACACCGGGCTAGGCACAAATGTGTTAGCAAGCTTTGCTTTTTTTCCATGATTTTGATAACCATACAACTTGACTCAAATCCCAAATGTCATTTACCTGACATTGAAAGATTAATATGAAGCACAACAAGATTTTCAAACTGGAAGCCTTGAGATTGCTTCGCTGCTGGTCCCACCTGCGGCAGCATCGGGCACAAGCTGTAACCAAAGGGAAGTGGTGTAGCTCAGTGTTGGCCCAACATCTGTCTGATACAAGCAGGGAAGATGTAAGCTGTTAGAACATTAATTACATCCTTCCTATAATACCCTATGATATTTGACTTAGCTTCATAGGCATAACCTTACATTTCATTCCTTAATCCTTTTTTGTGCATTTTATTTCTGAGGCACTGGTTCTGTATTACAGAGAATCTAAACACATTCTCCAAGATACAGTGCTTGGATTGTAACTCTAATATTTCTCTTCTAATTAGTTTGCTTATCTCATCAGCTATTGTCCCCTAAGTAAACTTAGATCCACATCATTAGAATCAGTGAGTAGATGTTTTGTTGCGGTGAGCCTTCACCAGATATTTTTCTTTTCCTTTGGACTTATTACTAAATTAGAGATGTGTTTGTCTTGGTAGAGTTACAGATCTCGCTTTCATGACTCTTGGACCACTAACCTGGCTATGATTCCAGGATCAGAAGAGCATAGTAACTGGCTGCTAGGACAGAAGCGTAGCAGTTTTGGGAGGTAGAAGTGCTATGTGAGAGCTGTGGTCATAAGCCTGCTGCCAGCTAGTTGTACAGTTGATTTGCTCATTTTCAAATAATCACAGATAATGTCACCCAGTCTCCCAGCATTCCTTTGAGGTTCACATCTGGAGGCACATCTGCAAAGTGTATATGTTGATACTGTTTCAATGGGAGACACAGCTTTCTAGTCTTGCTGAACACTCTAGATGAGTTGGATTGTCCATGAAGAAATATATTTTTGTTCCACTACCTAGTATTGTTAATTTTCTTAAAAAGTTTATTTTTTTGTGTATCTTGCTTTCATAAGGATGAAATCTTTTCCGTATATGAATTATGACTATGTATCAGGATACGTTTGTATGTATGTGTTCCGTGAAACATCTCATACTATAATAATCCTGGATAAAGAAGCTGGTGAATATGTGCTCAAACTGTGGAACTCCAACAGATACTTACTGAGTTTAGTTATTTTGAAAAGTAAGTTCTATTACTCAGTTGTGATTAGCAATCTCTCAAGATAATAACTGTTGTTGCAATTGTTATATTTTATCTTATTGTTAAAGTATATTTTTTTGTGTAGAGAACTTGTATGTAACTGGATTGCAACTGTTGTAGATAGTTGTATGTTTTTATAATAATGATGGTCAGAATAGATATTACGTAGGAATAAGATGTTAAAACTTCCTTAGTGTAAAGTAATCTACAATATCAAATTTTGAAAACTATTAAAAGTGATAAATGTTACCAGGCACATTTCTACTTTGAGATGTGTGTGGACCATATACAAATAGTACAAATATTAACTCAGGTATGTCTGTAAGGGTTGGCACAATGTGGGGTATTTTCCTGTTGCCTGGCAAGTTGCCTACCATGTTGGAAAGCAGGAATGTCCACTCAGGGTTGCACAATTTATGAAAGAATTGCTGTCCAATTTGACAAAAATAAAGAAAAATTACAATGTATTTGTAATTTTAATGGCATAAAAACATTTAAATCTAAATTTTGATTTATTTTTGTTAAGCTTTGTCTTCACCTTTCCAGAGTCTATTGTCTCTTGGTGTGTTATATTGAAGGAAATAAACCATTTTGGATCCAGTAGGCAACTGTTTTCTACTTAAAAGATAGAATCTAATTACTATCTTTTTGTGAAAGCTACTGCTGTATAAAAATTACTTCTATCACTTTTAAATGCTATTTTGCTGGTTTTGAACACATGCCATCTCACCTGTAAGTCTGTTATCACTTAGAACATTTGGTGGGACTGAAAAATGGAGGCGATTCGGAAATAAGGCTATTGGTAACAGGGGCGAGATGAGTGTGTGATATTTCTGAGGATCATGCAGGTAATGTAATCAAAAATGTATCTATTCAGTAGGAACATCCTATAATGTCCTTGGATGTCTGATCGAATTCAAAATTCTGAGCTTAAAATAATATTCTAAGTGATGCCTTTGAATTTGGAGAGGAGAGATGTAAGATGTGCGGCAGACAGTTCCTTCTCACTGATGGCTATTGAACTGGGTCCCAGAGTTATATCTTGTAAACATCCCTAGTCCTCTAGGCATGGCATTCAACAGTAACTGCAGAGGACATGTGCATGTCTCCAATAACTAGTCAAGGAAATCTTTCAGAGATTTACTGGCAAGATGATAACTTTCTGAGAGTCACAGTGTCCCCACATCTGGAGAGCAGTAAACTGAGTGATATTCTCAGCATCTTAGGGTAACTTTTTTGTCGAATATGACTGAGGTGTAGTAGAAGAAATTATAGAAGGAAAAGCTGGTGACTGGGGGAAAGTACCCAAACATGGCCTCTCTAGAGAATTCAGGCATACGACCAGCGGAGCCTTGGAACAGGCACTTCCTGCCCAACTAATCTTAGGGTTTCACCAAAAAGACAAATTTCACATATTTAAACCAATAATATATTCTAAAAATTGCCTCCCAGAAACAGCACACTATAGTAAGAACATAAATTCCACAGAACAATACCTCAGGGAGGAGAATGAAAGAGCTACAGACAGAGAAGAAAAGGGAGACCTTCGTTCTAATGAGAACGACAAAAGCATGATAATTACAGAACAAGAGTCATGATTAGAATTAGCAAGAAACTGACAAGGAAGGGGAATGCTTGAGAAAGGAAGGTGGGTTCATGTAGTTAGAGAAAAGTTAACAGAGGTGAATGACAAAGATCAACAAATGAAATGACTATTTGCATCCCAGTTAATATTAGTATTTCAAAACTATGTATTATTCATATGTGTATATTGCAAAAATGAAGAAAGATAAATTTAAAAAAAAATCCAAAACACTGCAGGTTGAAAGAATTTCTCATCTTTTTTGAAAATTTGATGCTAACACTATGGACAGTCCCTCATAGGGCTAAATGCTTCTTCAGGGTCTTGGCAGCTACAGGCTGTATGGTCACATTGGGACTCAGGATTCAGTTCAGAAGACAAAAAAGAAACCAGTGCGGTGGCGTGCACCTTTAATCCCAGCACTTGGAGGCTGAAGCAGAAAGATCTCTGGTCCATAGAGCTAGTTCCAGGGCAGCCAAGGCTACATAGTGAATCCTCTTAGGAGGAGGAGGAGAAGGAAGAGGGGGATCTGAAGCAGCAGCAGCAACATAGAACTGTGAGAACAGTACTCTCGGTGTTGCTGTCAGACAGGATGTTGTTAAAATAGAAAACTGACAAAGAGTGTAAAAGTTCTCAGATATAAAAGAGATGACTTGATTGTGGAATCCTGTTAATGATTAGATGAACTTAAAATCATATTCCAAAGGAGAGAGAAAACTTAGTCATATTAACAGAGTAGTGTTGTTAGTGGTTGATTTAGCTTACCTGAATGAACGTGGATGTGACTGTGGAAAAGAGAGCAAATGTCCTCCCATAGGGCACTGCAGAGACTAAGGAGACTCAGCCCTGTGAGCACTGAGCACTGGGAAGGAAAGATGTGAGAGCTGGCTAACACCCTCCCTCTTCCTTACCAGGAGCAGGGTCTCTGCTGCTTTCTGTAGGAAGAAAAAGAAGCTCATAGTGACTTGGGTTTTGTTTTGTAAGTTTCCAAATACTAATTCTTTTTGGTAGTTTATTTAATCTTAGAGAGATCATTTAAAAATAGTATCTTGTGATGAAGAAGTATTTAGTGTGTTTATAGTTATTTCAAATGCAGTTTTACATCTGCTAAATTAAATTAAAGGTTAGTTTTTAGCTACAAAGAATACCAATAATACAATCTTATTTTTATAAAAGTATTTTTAAATTTATCCATGCCCTCAAATAATTCATAAATAGATAGGTTAGGGAAAACAGCATTTGTGAGATCTTATCATAGTTTTTGCTTTGTATATTTGTACTTATTTATTTATTTGTGAGTAAGTGTGCCTGTGAGGCCATTGAAGAGTCCTACTCTATAAACCCATACCATATCCCTTTTTAGGCAGGTTTTCTCATCAAACCTAGAGCTAGGATGCTGGAAAGCAAGCCCCAGAGACCCCCTCATCTCTTTTCAACACCAGTACTAGAGTTGCAGTCCTGTGCAGGACCACACTGAGACTAACATGGGTGCTGACATCTGATAGCAAGCCACTGAGGCACCATTTCTCTGTCCCCTGTAGGAATACATGGGTTATAGGAATTTATTGTCTGATATTTCCCCCTAATACTTCCACGTACAAAGTTCTTATGCCAAATTTTTTATTGTTAATTGTGTGTATGTAAGTGTGCTTCCATTGCAAGTAAAAGAATACTAATCAAAATGACATAGTACTGGGGCCTTTACATTGAGTTAAATAGCCGGTGACTAGGCTGCAACAGGGGCCTAGCGATGGCAGCTACACATCGTTCCAATAGTTCTACTCCACTGGCTGTGGTCCTGGTGGTGTCATATAGTTGGTACTGCTAAGTGATCCAAAGGTCATGGTTTCACAGCAGGGTTTGAGGTCTGCTGGTCTTGTGCCATGGCAGATTACAGAGACAGGGGAGCACATCTGATTGTTTGACATTCTTTTTCTCTGTTGCTGTGAATCTACCTTGCTCCCTCTCTGAGTCAAGTCTGCCTGCTTTCTCCCTCCCCCTTCCTCTCTGCCTCTATTCCTCTCCCTACCCCTTGTGTGTGTGTGTGTGTGTGTGTGTGTGTGTGTGTGTGTGTGTGTGTGTGTTTATGTGTGAGTACAGCTTCTTGGTGGTTAGAGGGCTACCTTGGATGTGAAGCCTCTTCCTTCACCTTACTTGAGACAGAGGTTCTTTTCTGTTTGCCATGTGTACACCTGACGAGCTGGTCCATGAGTGTACAGGAACTGGCCTGTCCCCACCTCCCATATCACCATACGAACACTGGGGCTCTAGGTGTGTTCTTTTGTGTCCAGCTTTATATGATTTCTTGGGATCTGAATTCATGTTCTCACATTTGAACTTTACCCACAAAGATACCTCTTCAGCTCATACCATTGATCTCTGTCTCTGCCTGCCCCTTTCCAGGTTTGAGACAAGTTCTTGCTACATTGCTCAGACAGGCTTAGAATCCAAGCTGCTGTCTGCTTAGCCTCTGGCGTGTTGGTATTCCATGTGTGAACCCTCCTCATGCCTGACTTTTTTGTAACAAAAGAGTATTACCAATAACTTCTCCAATCATCAGCCTTTATAATTTATTGGCTGTGTGGCATCATCTGCATCTATTTTATTCATTTGTGGAGTAGAGTATGGGTGAAGCATAAACCTTGAGCTAAGCAGATTTGAACATAGTCAGGGTTTCTGCAGGGAGGAAAAAGCCACAGAAGAACAGGCTTTATCTGGCTGCCACCAGGTTTTGCCATGGTACATATGTTGGTGATAGAATTTTTTTTTTGCACATTTATTTTTAGGTTTAGAACTATAAAAATTTTAGTTATGTTAATAAACTATGCTTCTCATTTGCCTTGCATTGAATAAAAGTGAAGATTTAGTTTCATGAAGTAATATCTGTTTGACACATTTTTAGATGGAGCCCAGTCATGGACTACTGAAGCATATACAATTGTGGGGGAAACTGGCTCCTCTTTGATTGTAAATCACTCTTTTTAAAGGGAAAGTCAGTATTATTATATGAAGCATTATAAGCATTTATTTATGAACTTGAATAGTATATCCCCCAACACTGGTTCTGATGGATATAAAAACCCCAGAGGCACTTAAGCATAAAAGAATTGTATGTCTGGGATGTAATTTAATAGTAGAGAATTTTTCTAGGTTAGGCAAAGTTTTTGGCTTCAATTCCCAGGAAAGGAAAGAGAAGGGAGGAATAGAGAGAGAAAAAGAAAGAGATACAAGATTGTTTTTAGAGTATGAAAAATGATTTTTAGCAAACATAGTAACTTTGACAACAGGTTTTCAGAATTACAGCCTTTTGAGAATAATGAACATGTTTTTGTTTTAGAATAACTAGGTTTTCTTCTCAATTGTGGTATGTTGAAAACAATTTAATCTAAATAAAAGCCCATGAAAATCATTAAGAACAATTTAGCTCCTGCACAGAAAGATGGCCCTTGGAAAGCTGAGGTGCACTTATCATCATGTGTTTAAGGCCACCCTGACCTATATAGTGAGTTCCAGAGCTGCAGAGGGAGATCCTATCTCAAACAAAACAAAACAAAAGATAAAAACTTATACCTAAGCTGGCACACTTTCTGCATTCCATTTCAGTGTAGCTGTGTCATGTTTTACCCAGTCTTGAAGGAATAGCCAAGTGGCATTGGATATGTGGGGTGCATATAGTCTTTGCTACTGGCAATGTTTGTGTTTGAATGACAACAGGTTTGCAGTAAGAAAGAAAATGACTATGCACACCCATGTTCTTAGATGAGTTCATCACCTAAGACACTTGCATCAAACAAATTTAATTTAAACATTAAACTACTATCTCAAATGTTTTTGTAATTTAGGCTTATATAGTTACTGAATAAAAACTAGGCAGTTCTTATGGTTTTTGTAAGAATATATTTTCCACTCATTATCATATTGTTAACTTGTCCAAACTAAGTCTTTTATGCATAAAATTTTTAAAATACCGATAACTAAATACAACAAAACCACTTTTAAGGAGGAAAGAAATTCAGTAAATGACAGTGTAGCTAGTTACTTGCATATGACTGAATGATTTGCATGCCGACATTTGGAAACACCCACAATATTATTTTCCTGGCCTACCATTTTTTTCATAAACTTTTATCGTCGTAATTTTTGTTCACAGTTGATCCTGTTGCTACCACAAAGATGCTGTTTTCAGTTTCCTTGTGGTAAATTGTGATAAATGTGTAAGGCATGGCATTCCTAACATGGTTCCCATAGGAGAATGTCAGAAAGTTGATTCAAAATTTGAAACTTGACATTAAAAGTTCAAACAGATTCAATTAAGACAGAAAAACATACCCTAAGTTAAAAACAAAGCAACAATTTTATTAAATGATGTTTGGTTAGTGAATTCTTGCTTTACTAAAATGTGTATTTTCCTAAAAAAGATTGCAAGGAGACACTAGCTCTAGGGATCAGCAATTCAATGGGCTGGACTTGAATCTTTGTTACGTTTTAACGTGAGAGTGCAGATAAATTCCCATGGATTTGTATGTGTGTGGTGTGTGGTTGCGCCTGTGCCGTGACACGAGTGTGGAGGCTGGAGTCTGTTTCCCAATGACTGAGGCTGGGATAGAAGTCTAGCTGCCTGCACTTCAGTCCCTTTCACTGCCGAGCAGACATGCCAGCTCTCAGGTATATATTGTGAATCCAGATTGTCACAGCTCCTGTGCATGTTTTGTGCCAATGTGTTCATATTAAACCTCGGTTTTCTAGTTTTGTTTCAATTGAGGGGCTCAGTGATGTTTTCCCTCACATTTGAGTTCTTATTCATATAACAGCTCTGGTTGTGAGTATTTTCCCATAGGGTGTGGCTTCATCATTTACCCTCACAGTTTAATAAAGTGGGCAGTCCATCCCCTCTCTCAGAGTTTACCTCTGACGAAATTAATTTAGAGGTAATGAAAGCAATCCAGGTCCTTTGGGGAGAAAATAGTAGAGTTTGCTTTCCACTCCTAACACTTTTCCCAAAAAGAAAAGTATTTATTAGAGGGTAATTTTATTTCTATCTGCTTGATACTAACAATGTCTCAATCACGTTTATAAGCAATCATCTAGGCAGACTTCCTAATCTTGGGGAAATTTAGGGTAGAAATAGACAACATTTAAAAAAAAATGCTAGAAGCTTCATGTTGGTTTACATTCTCAGTGCTTGAAACTTTAAATTGGAAGGAATCAACATGATTCATTACTGCAAGGAAAGAGATAAGATAAGATAAGATAAAGCTTTGTTCATCCTGTGAACAAAGCTTTACACACACAAATGCACACACTCACACACACACATATACACACAAAAGCACACATCCATGAACATGCTCATACATGCTCATGAATGAACAGATGTGCACACATGTGCACAAACACACATTTATTAACTCTGTAAAAATAATTCTGTTATTTGAAAATTAGCCCATTTTGAATTAGAAAAT
>PVIH01027863.1:0-16182 GCA_004025045.1 Sigmodon hispidus | reverse complement strand
CTTCTTCCATGTCATCAGCTTGTAACTTGTCCTTGACTAAAAGTGGGAACAGAATTTAAAATTAGCTGTATTGTTTTTAAAAAAATAATTTATTGTGGTGTTGTAGGCATACAATAATCTGTTTACTAACATATGTCTTGATGAGATTCCACATGAGTAAACCATGAAACAACTATACTGTATGACAGAAAAACATACATTGTTTCCCTGGCACTCCTGTCAATATTTGCTTATGTGATATTTGAGATATTTTGGAACATATATGCTGACAATGTTTATGCCTAATCCATGAGTTCTTTGGGGTTTTCTTCCCCTTGGAAAAAGGTTGTATGAATTTTCTAACACTGTGTTTGTATCATCAGGCCCTCCTGTTCTTTGTTTTCTATGCTCACAGATTTGCTTCTCACCAGTCATTTCCTTTCACCATGTCTGTGTCCTATTGTGTGGGATTTGTTTTACACAGCACTCTTGTATTCCACTGCACTGAAGTTTCATTTGTTTTCAACAGATACATGAAATGGATGAATTATGAATGCTGACATCCTCCATCTGTCAGTGACCCTTGTGAGTTGTTATGAAATGTTTGTACACTGTGTGATGATGTGTTGTTGTGGTTAGTGTAAAAAGAAGCTGAATGTCCATTACCAGGAAAGAAAGATATGTAGGACTTGTGGGAAGAGAGAAAGAGCATATTCAAGGCTCACATGATGCTTGTCATACTCAAATGAGGAAAAAACACAAATGAGATAGATTTAAAAGTCATATGGTATAATGTAGATTAATAAACGAATGGGTTAACTTAGGTTATGAGAGCTAGTTGAAAACAAGCCTAAGCAAAAGGCTAAGATTTCATAATTAATAATAAGTCTCTGTGTCATTATTTGGTTTTTTGCGAACCAATGAAAAATCCTATTGCATACGGCAACCAAATGCGGAGAACAAATTTCTACATAGGACACAGGAAAGCTTTAAATATATTTCACCTTTTCACCAAGATGGCACCAAAAGCGAAGAAGGAAGCTCCTGCCCCTCCCAAAGCCGAAGCCAAAGTGAAGGCCTTGAAAGCCAAGAATGCAGTGCTGAAAGGTGTCCACAGCCACAAGAAAAAGAAGATCCACACGTCACCCACCTTCCAGTGGCCCAAGTCTCTTAGGCTCAGGAGGCAGCCCAAATATCCTCAGAAGAACCTGCCCAGGAGAAACAAGCTTGACCATTATGCCATCATCAAGTTCCCCCTGACCACTGAGTCAGCCATGAAGAAGATGGAAGACAACAACACACTTGGTTTCTCTACATGTTGACTAATCAGATTTGTTTAGGGGATAACTCATAAAATATACTCTCTCCTTTTATAAAGACCAGGATATATTGTTACTAACTACAGTCTGTGGTAGGATGTTCTCTGTATGCTGTAAACAAAGGAGCTGTTTTAGCCTATGTAGAGCACCATAGAAGTGGGTAGAGAATCAGAGGACTGACAGGTAGAAGGAGGGTGGAGTTAGTCAGTCTCCATCTGACCCCAGAAAAACAGACATGTAAGAAATACAGGTGAGCCATGGGCTGGGCCACATGGTGGGTAGATTGATAGATTACAAGAAATGAGTTGATTGAAGATGAAATAGCTAGCTAGTAATGTGCCTGAGACATGGGCCAAATAGTATGAAGTTAATATAAGTGTCTGATTCATTTCTTTGAGGGATAAAAGCCACCATGGTCTAGGTCCAAACACTCAGTACCCAAACGGGCCCGGGTAACCTTCTACAACAGATGGCATCCCTGGGTGTGCTGAACACCCACATAAATCTAAGAAAGTTTAAAAAGTGTTCAAGGTCACTGAAACAGAGCCAAAAGTGGCTTTCTGAATTGCATATTTGAATTGATTTATGGTACAGAGACAGCATGGTGTTCAGGCTGGAATTTAAACATGGCACCTATGCAGCACACAGCTTAAACACATATGTTTCAAAGAAGATTTGGCATAATTGTGATTGATTTAAAGTTTCTGCTTATACTGAACAGAAACAAAACAGAGTCGAAAACAGTTTTTTTGGTACCAGCATTTCCTGAGTTCTTTCTGTTTGCTGGCAGTGAGAGAGATGCACAGGGCACCTCCAGCATATTGAAAGGCAGCCAAAAGGGGCAGAGTCAGCCATTGAAGTGATACCAACATTTTAAAGCTCTTCGGGTTAGAAAATGATTAAGAATTCTCAATAAAACAGATTTAGACTCACAAAACCTCTAAACAGGGTACAATGTATGTAAAATAGGCATGGGCTTCAGAGAGAGAGAGAGAAAAAAAGAGTAAAGAAATCCCTTTAAGAAAGAGAAATAGGAAATAAAAATAAAAAGGCCTTATGAAGTTGCCAGATAAACAGAGAGTCTAGATTTTGGTTACTGTGTTTTATTTTAATTTTTTAACTTTTAATGAGCTATCTGCAGAAAGACAATTGATTGCTAAGGCTGTTAAGTAAAACAAATAAATATACTTTAAAGATATCTTGACTTTGAAATAAGTTTATAAGAATATGTTACTTGGGAAAAAAGTTTCTGTTTTTGTTTCCACAGAAGATCAAAACCTGTGGACTAGTTCCAGGCTAATGTGGTTTCATTTGCCAAGGCCACCTGAACATTCTCAGCTTCCAAGATGCCAGTTGAGATGATCTAGCCTCAAGATCCCATGAGACCAACAATGTCCTTTGTCAGCAGGAAGTAGTAAAAGAAAGAAAGCTATGTCCAATTTCCCAAAATATTACTTATTAATGTTTGTTTTCATTATAAATGGTTAATGGTCATAGTCAATCTCTTTTTTTTAAAAAAAAAAGTGGGATATCATATGGAATGATTAGAAAAGATAAGTGTATTTTGATTTATTGATATAAACTTAAGGTCAGTTTTGTTATGCTGTATGTATTTTCCTACTCTTGATTAAGGTATGATGCTGATGTAACTCATTTAAAATTGTAATGTGTAAATGAGAAATGCAGATTAATAGTCATCTATGATAATCAAACTTGTAGTCACGTTAGTTAGGTTTTTCTAGATATACAAAGATATATTTCATGTAAATAGGTAGTCTTCAAACACTGCAAAGACATCTGGACAGTGAGGCAAGCCTGCTCCTGGCACCAAAAATGTATTTCAGGAAAATGATGGGCACTGGAGAACCTTCATTTGGAATTTACTTTGTGGCAACAGTTAGTCACTGGACAAGAAATTGTTCTGGTATTGACTGCTTGATAGTATGCTGTATAAACTGGACATGCAGGTTCCATAGGAAAGTGACCTCTGAATGTTGGCAGAACAAGCCAAGAAGGTCCTTCAGTTTCCTGCTTTGCAGAAAAAAATTGTCTGGCATCTTTCAGGACACAAGGAGAAGAGACTGATGGACTGTGCCAGATTTCCTGCATCACTGAAAGGTATACCAGAGACTTTGGGCCTATAGGCTGGAGATGGATGCCCCAACATCACAAAGGAACTTTGAGTGACTGTCTAGTCAGACAGATGTTATCCCTGTTGTTTTCTAGACTTCAGAAGTTGCTTGAACTTCTTGTTTATATGGGTAATATTATATCCTCCTGTGGTCTTTAATGTGGTTAAAAGTTTAATAATTATTGGTATGGTTCTTTTTAGTTTAAAAGGTATATTACATATGAAATTTTAGACTCAAAAGGATAAGGTAAATAATGGAATATTCTCTTTAATTTTGTGAATACAAATAGACTGGATATTGTGACTGTAATTCCTGCTTGAGAGCTGTTCTGTTGTAATTTTGCTATATGGAAATTGAAACCTTCTTTTTCGTTTAGACAAAAAAGAGAAAGTGTGGAAGAATGTTCTCTGTGTGCTGTAAATAAATGAACTATTTTGGCCTATGTAGAGCACCATGGCAATGGGTGGAGAATCAGAGGACAGACAGGTAGAAGGAGGGTGGAGTTAGTCAGTCTCCATCTAACCCCAGAGGAACAGACATGTAAGAAATACAGGTGAGCCATGGGCTGGGACACATGGTGGGTAGATTAGTAGATTACAAGAAGTGGTTTGATTTAAGATGAAAGAGCTAGCTAGAAATTTGCTTGAGACATGGGCCAAAGAGTATGAAGTTAATATAAATATCTCATTCATTTCTTTGGGGGACAAAAGTCGCAGTGGGCCAGCTTCCAAACTTCAGGGCCCAAAGAAGCCCGACAAACCTTTTACAACAATTGTCAGCATTTACACACCTCAGTGTTTGGGATATTTCTTCCCACAAAACTCATTAGACGTCTCACTATATACTGCAATAGCCATGGTCACCCTGTCATAATTTTACTTTCCCTATGATGAGTTTCTTAGGCTTCACTTGATAAGTGATTCTTTGTCCTCTTTGTACCTGGCTGTCACTGATAAAATGCCCTCCAGGATCAGGCAGATTGGTGTGATATTTAGGCTGTTGAAAACAGAAGTGCAGTGAACATGACAAAGGTTATGATTGTGCATCTGGGTGTTGGGAGAAGCAGATAAGTGGTTCAGAGGGCAAACTGATACTGCAGGGAATCAGTTTTCACTCTTAGCACCCAAAATGATTAAATTATAACTACCTATTGTTGCATGAATTTTGTTTGTAATGAAAGAAGTTCAGAGCCAGATATTGGGGAAATGCTGAAATATCAGAGAGAGGAAACACACAGTCAAACCTTGACCAGCTATCTTCCAGCTTCCTCAGCTTTGCTTCTGATTGCTGCTGTTTTCCCAAGCCTGCCTTACATACAATTCTCTCCCAGCTGTATCCCATTGGTGTTAATATTAAACCTATGTGTGAGCTGCTCTGTTTGGTAGTCAGCCTTGAAGTCAGAGAAACACATGTGATTAAAGGGGTAGGACAACACTCCTGACTTTCCCTGTTCTGGGATTAAAGGTATGTGCCTTTGAAACCCAGCTGTTTGACCTTGTACTCACAGAGATCCAGAACTCACTGAGCTACCTCTGCCTAGTTTTGACTGTGGGCCTTTCCTGATTTGTTTGTTTCAGTATAAAACATAGGGGGTCCAGAAACTGGCTTATGAAATACAACACGATGAATAATCCAATTAGTTTTCTTTAAAAACTCAATTCTTTTGTTTTGAGGATTTTTGTTGTTAATATCTCCCAAAAATTTCTGCAGGCACATTGCCAAAGTTCACTTTCTACTCTTAATTGGTAATTTTCTTCATTAGTTAAAGGTACAATAATTTCTGCTGTGCCCATTCGTGTCAATTGTCAAAGTCTTAATTTTCTTTTAAAAATCACTTCAGAAAACTTTTCCACATATCTTTTATTTTATACTCTGAATTTGTGGTAGAAATATCCATTCCAATGTAACATTTTCCCTTTGTATTAAATTCCTGTAGAAGAATACTTAGAGGGCAAGATAAATAGGATGCAATTAAGGTCCTGATCAACACAATCCACATGTGAATCCTGTAATTTCTTTTCTGCCAAAGCCAATTCTCTCTCAGCTTCAGGAGAAAATTCTCTCAGACTATTTAAGTTCTTGTCACCATTTGAGATTTTGAACAAATTATTAAATTCATCATTTTTCATTCCAATAGTGGGCCATAAATTGGCAATGTCTCATAGTAATCTTAAAAATATGTAAGTGTCTTCAATCTATCTCTCCTGATTTGTACCTTTTGGGATCTAATCTTTGTTGACCTATTTTGTAACCTAAATAATTAATGAAATGCCCATTTTGTATTTGTTCTGGGCTATTTGTAATCCCAAACCAGAAAAAAATTTTTCACTTTCTCAAACATTTTTCCTAAGGTATCAGTGATTGAATCAGCCAGCATGATATCATCCATGTAATGATAAATTACAGATTGTGGGAATTTATAATGTATTTGTGCTATTGGCACAGTGTGGGGCTATTTAGTATTCCTTGAGCGAGGACTCTCCACTGATATCTGTTTATAGGCTGAGAATTATTAAAAGTGGGCATTGTAAAGCCAGATTTTTCTTATTCTTGTTTTTATAAAGGTATAGTAAAAAAAGTCTTTTACATCAATAACTCTAATAAGGCATTCTTTAGGTTAAAGAGAAGGCAAAGGAATTCCAGAGTATAAACAGCCCACTGGCTGGATCACCTTGTTTATCACACTTAAATCTGTCACAATTCTCCACTTTCCAGATTTCTTTTTAATAACAAATACAGAAGAATTGCTTAGTAACTAATTTGTTATATGTAATTTTAGTATTTTTAAATGAAAACTTTCCTGTTTGATTAGCCAGATAAAAAGAAGTGGAGTGGTATGTGTTTCTGTATATTGTAAATATGCTTTATTATTGGTTAACAAAGAAATTGTTTTGGCCTTTGAAAAGGCAGCTTAGAGGGAGGCGGGAAATCCAAGAAAAGATAAAAGAGGAAGAAGGATAGACTCAAGGAGATACTGCAGGCAAGCTTTTCAGAAAGGAAAACATAATGGGACACAAGTAAATACATGGAGCAATTTGGCAATACATACATGAATAAAAATGGGTTGAGTTATGTTGTAAAAATATTTAGAGATGAGCCTTAACTACATGCCAAACAATTTGTAATTAATATAAGTTTTGTGTGATTATTGGGACTAAGACACTTCTTGTGGTACCAGATCTCAAGGCTAGGCTGGGCCAGAAACTTCAGGATACACCCTCTGAAATAAGTAGCAAGGTACAGAGCCAGTTCTGTTCTCATGTTCTCTGTGCTGGCACACCTAGTCCTTAATCACCAGGACCAGCTCTACTGTGTTACCCAGGGAACACTACCTGTGAGGATCACTCTTCTGTGTGGTGAAGCTGGTGAGAGGCAGAGTCAGCTCTCTCATCTGTAGTAAAAAAATATCTAATCCATGAGGACTTTTCCCAATGCAGGAGATAGTTATTCCTTTTGCTGTACTGAAGGAGTCTAGTAGGTTTGTGCTGGAGACATCCTTACCTCATTTGGTGTCCAGGTGCTCATGGACAAAGAAGTTTCCTCAGTGTTCATAAGAGGGCCTCAGTCTCTCTAAGCTGGAGTTACACACAGCTCTGAACTGTCTTATTTAGGTGCTAGATATTTTATTCCAGTATCTTCAATGGAAGCTACCATTCTTAAGAACTGAACCATCTTTCCAGCTCCAACATCATTTATAATTTCTATTCTTCTGAGGCACATGGCATGTGAAGTGCAGGATCTAACCAATAGTTTAATGTTCACAGCTTAAAATTAATGCAAACAAAGGCTAAGAATTGTGAGAAAATTAGGTATCCAAGCTTATTTACACGAGGAGAGACCTGATTCCCTGGAACAATTTTCCTTGGATGGAATGAAAAGAAATACTAGTTATTCTATTCGGAGAATGTGACAAAATAAGGAAATCAACATTAGGGGGAGAATATATAAAAAGATAATACAGAAGGTTGTGGACACTGAGGACCAACAGTAACAAAAGTGAAGATAAAAGTGAAGACATTCATGATATTAAATAAAGTTAAAATGCTGATGGACTCCGAAGGGGATTGACCCATGTTTTAACATATTAAAATATTTTCATTATTTAAATATATTTTAACTCTAGGTGCTCAAATTAATTCCATTAAATGTTACCTAACCATTTCCAAGTGTGCTGTATGTGATCACCTCTGTGAGGTTATTAGGATAAAGTATTTTTCATTAGCTTATTTAAGTAGTTACTTTTCTTATGTTGTGTTGCAACACATGAAAGAAAGCACTTAAATGGAGGAAGATTTCATTTGTCTGAAATGTGAGGGACACGGTCCATCATGGCAGAAGGCATGGCACAGAGGGACAGGAGCTGACTTCTCACTGTGCACTGCATTCTAGAAGCAGAGAATGGGTGAGAAGCAGAGATGGGCTATAAGAAGTCTTCAGCTACACCAGTGACTCAATTCCTCCAGAGGCTTCATCTCAGAATTCCAGAACCTTGTTAAATAACTCCATTCCATGGAGCCCAAAGTTCAAACAGTCAGGAGACATAAGAGCCCCTGTGCAGCATGTCACCTAACACCATCCTAAGTCCTCTGCTGAAGTTTACAGAGACATAAACATACATTGATGATGAAGTACCCTTTGTTTCCCAAACTGCAGGAATGTGAATTCACTTAAAGGTTCCCTGTGTTTATATTCAAAAGCCTGTAGAGTGTGGCTCTTATAATTTCTTAATAACCAGAATTAGAAATCAAAACAAACCCAGAAAAGTATTACAGAGTTTTTAGCTAAGAAGCCCAAATCAGTTATCAGTTACCTGGAGGGAATATGTGCCCTGTGTCTTTTATATTTTTCAAGATCCTCCCCCATTCAAAGCATCCCTCAGGCACAGTCTAAAAGCCCAGGCCATGCTGAGAAGCCCCATCTCATTCTCATAGAGCCTCCAACAGAACATGGCTATCCTGGTGCTGCTCCTCTGCCTGGTGACCTTTCCAAGATGTGAGAGTTTCAGGGTTCCAGGAGAGTTACACAGGCATGTCATCTATGGGATGTATGAGTGATGGTGATGTTGCTTGTTCACAGGTGCCCTGTCACATTTACAGCTGAAGGAGTCAGGACCTCACCTGGTGCAGCCTTCACAGACCCTGTCTCTCACCTGCACTGTCTCTGGGTTCTTATTAACTGGCTATAGTGTACACTGGGTCTGCCTGTCTTCAGGAAACGGTCTGGAATGGATTGGAGCGATATGGAATCATGGAGGGACCAGTTATAATACAGCTCTGAAATCCAGGGTCACCATCAGCAGGGACACCTCTACAAACTAAGTTTTCTTAAAATTGAACAGTCTGCAAACTGAGGACACAGCTATGTATTACTGTGCCAGAGACACAGTGAGGAAACTCAGTGTGAACCTGCCCAAAAACCTCTCTGCAGGGACACTCTGGACCAGCAGGGAGCGCTGAAGAACAACAGGGATGCTCAGAAAAAATAGAGGTCACTTCAGAGTGTAGGAAGTTCTAGACTATGCTGCATGAGCAATTGCTTTAAAGTTATAATACCTGGTTTTCACTTCAGCTAAAAAATCCACTGGAGGTCCATATAAACTGTTGTAGCCTATAAAACTTCCTATATGTTCTCACACTAGAATTAGTGAATATTCCCATAAATGATCTAAGTTATAAATTTCCCTCTTGTTATCAGACATGTTGACATATGATTAACACATATATACTATATATTATTAATAACATTTTGATATTATATGATTAATATAAAATTAATTTCAACAAGGGATGTTGAATTATATTACTTGCTAAAGTTCATTAAGTCTGCTTAGGAATTTTGAGTAATTTTGAAATTTTCAAAATTCAGTTGAGGTAGGACTGAGTCCATCACCCCAGTATCAAAGGCTGAGTGAGCTGCTTCTCTAAAGGTAATGGACTGCAGGAAGCCAATGCATGTACCAAAATTAAACTCTTTTCTGACTGCAAGAGGCACCACAAACAGCTCATGCTGCTCAACTACCATCTTCATTCAGAGGGTTTAGTTCTTTTCCATGAAGTTTCCTCAGCTGTCATTACAAAGTCATGACTGCCAATAGCTCAGATAAGCCATCTCTGTGTGTCTCCTCCTCATGATTCTGATCCCTTTGTTCATATAATTTCTCCTCCCTCCCTTCAGCTAGACCCAAGAACCCACCCAGGTGCTTAGCTACGGATTTGTGCTTTGGCCTCCCTCTTTTGTTTTTATGTCCTCATGGCAGAGGGTCATCACAATTCTGTCCCAGTACTGGATCATCCTAGTGCTTATAAGAAGTTCAAGTTCCAGGGGAAGTGGAGGATGAATCCAACACACTTACATTGTCAGGGGCTGTTGAAGAAAAGGGATTAAGATGGAGATGACTCCAGTATTCATAGATAATGATTAGATTTATAATACTTCAAATGATAATGGAATGAAGCCACTGATCATGAACCAGATGCTGGTTTGAACCATAGAGTAGAAGGCCTTTCATATTCTAAGGCGATAGACTTTCAAATGAAAATAAAGAAAGAAAAAATCCCACAAGACAGGTGACATATATGCTGATTCCTCCACATGTAATAGATCTGATACTAAATGATACATGACAAATGACTTATTATTACATGTCTTCCTTTCATATGACATTGGTAGAGATTTATATTACAGTGCAGTTATGAATTTAAAATAGACTTACAAAGTTGGCAGTTGCCTGTTACCTGCTCATACACAGAACAAAGATTCATCTTTAGCTGGTTTGTGCGCACTGCACATCCTATGCTTGTGTTAATACAGATATACATGTTACCTTTCATAGTGTGTATTTTCAGCAGAAAGGACAGCAGTGAACTTAAGTAGTGCAGGTGACCCAGCCTCTCAGAAAGCCACTGTTGTAGCTTGCTCAAAATTCAGCCTCCAGAACAACTTCAAAGGTACTACCTGAGATACTCTTGCCTCACAGTCTGTACAACCTAGACTTCAGATAAGCTCCAGTTTCCCATTACATGACACTAAACATAAAAGAATAAAGCTATCTGCCCAAGGACTTGACAATTCCAATTGTCTCAGTTTCCCCTGAGGATTTTGTCACTCCCAGACAACAGGAAGCCACCTAGAGAACATGATATCCATATTTCAAAGTGGTGGATGGGTGGCTTTTGATCATTCAGCCGGTTAGAGAAGATTGTCATCATTAAGGGGAGTTGGTTCCAAGTTGTTATTAGTCATGGTCAGGGAAAACTGAATAAAGAATAATTAGATTCAGAGATCTCTTTCTGAGAGGAAAAAGCAGGGACAGAGTATAGAAATGATGGGATAAAAGGGTGGGTTGGTGATTATACTTTTCAAATAAATAACAACTACTAGTCTCAGATATTTTACATTGGTATAGATGTTTGTATACTGATATAAATTAAAGATTATTTTGTGTTAATTTTGTAATAAGTGTATATATATTCTTGTTTAAGTTATCATATCTATGCACCTCTGTAGGCAGTTTTCTTTCTAGACTGCTGATTATCTCTCTCCTACCAGCGGCTCCACAAATAACTGCACAGAGACATATTATTGATTATAAATGTTCAGCCAATATCTTAGAATTGTCTCCAGCCAGCTCTTCTAAATTAAATTAACCCAGTTCCATTAATCTATGTACTCTCTTGAGATTCAGTTACCTCATCTATAAACTTCTTTTCTTGTTTCTTCTGAGTCTGACTTGATAACTCTCTAACTCACCTTCCTTCTGCCCAGGATTCTCTCTGCCATGAAAATCCTGCCTAGCTATCATACACCAAGAGAAATAATTTTAAGTATTTCTGGTCACAAAGAGCCACAGTGTCATTTCAGTCCACTACAAGAGGTGTTAGATTAATGCACTGAGGACATGGTAGCCTGTTCTACTGCACTAAATGAATAAAAGTGAATTGAGTTAATGTAAATATTTTGATGTTTTTGCTCCAAAGCATGAAAGGTATTTCCTGATTATCTGGGAGTGGAAATCCAGACAGCATCACGAAAATGTTCTTTGGTTAGAATCTCCAGATACTCAAAGAAGCACATGACAAATCTCACTGTCCTGAATGGGAAATTGTACCCTAGCCTGTGCTTCCTTTTATACTCTCAGGAACCTCCCCAAATGCAAAACAGCCCCCAGGCTCAGGCTGAAAGCCAAGACCTACCTTAGAAGCTCCATCTCCTCCTCACTGGAACTACAACACAGCATGGCTCTCCTGCTGATGCTCCTGTCCCTGCTGACCTTTCCAAGCTGTAAGTGTGTCAGGGTTGCAGGATAGGGACAGGGGCATGTCATCTATGGGATGTAGGACTGATGGTGATGTTGCTTGTTCCCAGGTGTCCTGTCCCAGATACAGCTGAAGGAGTCAGGACCTGGCCTGATGCAGCCCTCACAGACCCTGTCTCTCACCTGCACTGTATCTGGGTTCTCATTAACTGACTATGATGTGCACTGGATCTGCCAGCCTCCAGGAAAGAGTCTGGAGTGGATGGGCGTAATATGGTATAGTGGAAACACAAAGTATAATTCAGCTCTTCAATCCAGAATCACCATCAGCAGAGACACATCCAAGAGCCAAGTTTTCTTAAAACTGAACAGTCTGCAAACTGAGGACACTGCCATGTATTACTGTGCCAGAAGCACAGTGAGGGAACCCAATGTGAGCCTGCTCAAAAACCTTACTGCAGAGACACTCAGGGCCAGCAGGGGGTGTTAAGGTACAACAGGAACACCCAGGACCAGTATGGTCTTGCTTCAGAAGCCAGGAAGTTCTAAGCTATCCTGGTGTGCATCACTTTTAATGTTAGAATCTGTGTTTTCATCTCCCAACCAAAAAGGGTGAAGAATCCTCCTGGCCCCTCTCCACTGTCATATTCTATGAATCTTCCTATTTGTTCACACACTAGATCAAATGGTTTCTTACAAACACTGTAAGCTATCCAATGATTTCCAGTTTTTTCTTGTTATCAAAGAGAACAACATATAATGTTAATTGATCCATATATGTGTTTATTATATACATAAAACATACATTTATATATAAACATATGTTGTAGTATGTTTTTTTTTTTGGCCTGTTTGGGTCTGGAGATTTATGACCTGGCGCACGTGTGGCGCCGGCGGATTGGAACCTGGTTCGCGTGCCCGTGGCTTTTGTCTCCCAAAAGAAATGAATCACACACTTATATACTTTATACTGCTTGGCCCATATCTTAAGCACATCACTAGCTAGCTCTTTCTTCTTAAATCAACCCATTTTCATGAATCTACCCACCACGTGGCTTGCAGCCCGTGGCTCACCTGAATTCCTACATGCTTCTTCTTCGGGGGACAGATGGCGACTAGTAAACTCCACGCCTTCTTCCTACCTGGCTGCCTCTGATTCTCCACCCACTTCTATGGTGCCCTGCATGGGTCCAAACATTTATTTATATCGTACAGAGAACATTCCACCACAAACATATATAAAATAAATAAACATATATGTTAATAAAAACATGTGTGTTTAATTATTTTCATGTTTATATAGGTATTTCAAAGGATTCAGCAATTAGTTCAGTTATAAGCTAAAAATTTGAAAAAATCTGTAAATTATTCTTTTAACTTATCACATGTCATAGAGAAACTACAGCTAACCTGAGTTGATGAAATTTTCTAAAGAAAGCTTGGAAACTGAAGTATCAATTGTTTCCTGCTTCTATACCAAAAAGATCCTATAAAAAGATCTTGATTATCATTTTATGCATTTGCAATTGGTAAAAATTAGCTTTCAGGTCAGTGTCCAAAGCAATAAATTCTCTACTTGTTGAATGACTAGTTTTTATTTTGGTAATAACTTATAAAATCTCATCTCTCCTATATGAAGATAGGATATAGTTTTACTAACTATGTTTAACATCTATACAACTCAGTGTTTGGGATAGCCCTTCTCATCTGGCCAAGTAGTTACGTCACTCTACACTGCCCAAGCCATGGTCACCCTGTCATAATTTTACTTTCCCTACAATGAGTTTCTTAGGTTCCATGTACTACCGGTCCTTTTGCTCTCTTGGTGCCTGGCTGTCACTGATAAAATGCTTTTAAGCTGCATGTAGATTGCTGTACTATTTATGCTGTTGAGGACAGAACTGCAGCAAATCTGAGCAGCCCATTTGGTGTTGGGAGAAACAGATCAATATTTCAGAGAGTGTTGACCTTGCAGGGAATTAATTGTCACTATTAGCACCCACAAGGGTTAAGTCTTAACTGTCACTAAGTACAGAGACTCTGTGATTCTACTTCTCCCCCATGAGCTCTAAATAACTCATATAGAAACATATATACAAAATTGAAAAATAAAATATTTCTTTAAAATTTTACTATCTAGTGCTGGGAGGTAACTCAGTGTGAGAGTTCTAAGGTGTATACAAGGCCTTGATTCATATAGAAAATTTTCAAAAATATATTTTATCAAAAACTTTTAGGGGTCTATCCTAAATGTTTTTTTCCCAGAGTCCAAGACAGGCTCTACAAACTAACATAGAAATCCATTTACCTGAAGTAATAGAAATCAGTCTACTCACAGCACACTCTTTATGTACATGTCATTTTATTCTATTTTTTTCTCTTCCCTCCCCTCTATTGCAAAGTTTTTCAGTTTATTTACACACAAAATGTAGTTTTCTGGAAATTGTAATTTTACAAAGCTTGAATATTTCTTTATTGCTGAAGGTCCCAAATGTAATCTATATGAAGACTCCTTTTCTGACTATGTGTCCTGCCAAATGGGAAATAATTACAAAGAGCAGCTTCTGATGTCTGTCTCAGAGAACAGAGTGGAGATCAGGCTGTGGGAACTAAGGTTCTTGACTGTCCAATGGAATGGGGGCAGGTATGCAGCATATGGTAGAAATTGTACCCAGTAAATGCTCAAAACGTTGCTATACCATGGGATAAATCACAAAATTGTAATTGATGGGAGGAAGTTTACAGCTTCACACAAATAATCTACAGCAAGAAAAACACAAACATTTCAAAAGGCAAAAACATCAATACAATTTGTGTTTCTTTTGTTTAAATACTCCATTAGACCCTTGGATCTGGTGGGTTTGCCCTTCTATGAAGCCCAAATTTTTCCCTGTGTAATTCTATATCCCACAACACTATTCTCATGCAGATTAATGAATAATGTATTGGAAAATCATTATTTCTTGTTATAGATTAGGACACTGTGTCTTATACAAGATATCAGTCTGCCTTTTATTCTCAAGTACAATTCATTTCTATCACTTGTCTGAAATTTGAGTCTGCAGGATAACATACAGGATGAAGAAACAAAAACTCCCTAGATTGATGTTATTTTCTAAAGAAAGTTTGGAAAATAAATCAACCAATTTCTTTATTAACCAATCCGATGCTGTGGTGGATATGTTCTCTATATGCTGTAAATAAAGTAACTAGTTTGGTCTATGTGGAGCACCATAGAAGTGGGTGGATTATCAGAGAAGAGACAGGTAGAAGGAGAGTGGCGTTAATCAGTCTCCATCTGACCCCCAGGAAGAATCATGTAAGGAATTCAGGTGAGCCATGGGCTGGAACACATGGCAGATAGAATGCTAGAAATTGGTTGAATTAAGATGAAAGAGCTAGCTAGCAATGTGCCTGAGACATAGGCTAAACAGTATGAAATTGATATAAGCATCTGATTCATTTCTTGGGGGTACAAAAGCTGCTGTGGGCCAGGTTCCAAACTGTGGCCCGAATGGGCCTGGGAAATGTTCTATAACAGGAGCGTATAAAAACTACAGTGATCATTGTTTTGCAACATTGTATCTTTAAATATTTGCATTTAGACCAAAACTACATTGCATTTTAACATCATATGTTTTTTCTCCATGTATGATATGTGACCTGAGGCCACAAAATTTTTAGCTGCTGGTGTGCACATCTGAGCTGATATTGGTCACATTCCTGGTTCCATGTCTCATCAGTTTTTCCCACTGTCAAGTGAGTTCTGAGCTCTGGTTTTCACTGTTTTGTGCTTTTGACTTTTTCTTGTGCTGCATACCGTGGTTTCCAGGAATACATTTTAAACGCTGTCCATTTTCTTTGGTTAGAAATGCCTAATAATCTCATGTTAGAGCATGTGTCACTCAGAAAAGCAGAGCTGGCTGTGGTCCTTATATGAATTACATACATATCTCAAATTATGAACTTCAGATAACTTTAAAAATACAAAGATCTTTTCATTCATGGCTGAAGTTTCTCTGGAAATTTTTGTAGTGACACCAATAGTGTGTGGTGAAGATCTGGAGACATAATTGACTAGATTCTTAGAATCCTGATATGAGGACTCATAACAGTGACCTGAACAACTCCACACAATCCTGAAAAACAGGATCTCCTCTCATGTTATCTCATGCCATGATGAGGACCTGCCTATATAGCAGGTGGTAAAATTGGATGAGTGAATAAAACCTTTTAAAATTGGGTGAAAGTAAAATATATCAGAACTGACATCAACTGTATCTAATTTCTAAGAATGCCACTTTTTACTAAGAACATTCACAACATGTTAATGAGATTCTAACACCATCAATTGACATAAGTCAATTACTAAAAAGAATCTGTATGAACAGTATTCTCCTCTGAAATAGAAAGGAAGTACCAGTACATGGAGAGCCCCTGAAAATTCTCTCACTTTGAGTATGTCCTATGAGCTATACTTTATAGAAAGAATTGAAAG
>PVIH01027862.1:0-16185 GCA_004025045.1 Sigmodon hispidus | reverse complement strand
TTGGATTAGTTACTTGGGAGGAGGGGGAAAAGAGGGCAGTGTGGATGGGGAGGAAGAGAAGAAGGAACAGCTCAGGGAGCTCTGTCTCTTGGAAGGAACCTAGTATTACTATTTTTCAGTCCTGGCAAGGATCTGTGGGTCTTCATTCTCTGTCTCTATTTCCTATGACTGAAGATCCAAATATGATCACATCTTTCCAAGAAGAGAGATAAAGCAAATCTTCACTACTCTCCTCTGTTTCCAGGAATGATAAATTGATAGTCTCCACTTCTCCCGGAATACTTCCCCTCTTTCTTGACCCAGTCTCTCCTGTGCACTCTGGAGTGTGGTGATATATTACATATTAAATAAAAATAGTCTGGAACATCAGAGGACAGAGCCACTTACAGAGCCAACCCATGAAAGTCAGGGAGTGGTGACCCATACCTTTAATCTCATGACTTGGAAGGCAGAAATCAGTCTGGATCTCTGTGAGTTCAAGGTCTAACAGAGCCTGGTGATGATGGTGGTGATGGTGGTGGCGGTGGTGGTGGTGGTGGCAGCAGCACACAACTTTAATTCTAGCTATAGGACAGTTGAATCAGAAAGTAAGATGTTTAGGCAGAGTAATTCTAAAGGTATCCATAGAAATAAAATTTTGCAGATGGACGTGTTTTATTTTATAGACTTTGGAAAATTAAAATATATTTATACTAAACAATAGATATGTTTTCAGGATTTCAGTGGGAAACTGCTTTGAGTTTGGAAAAGGCTTGATTCTGACTGTAATCACACATTTGCTAGAAGTTTTGAGCATCATGAGAATACCTGTACAAATTAACACTAACCATTTTTAGCATATGTCTCTTGTAAAATGAAACTGATAATACAAAGCATACTACAGAAATAGCACACAATCCTACAGGGCAAGCAGTCATAGAACGATCAAAGCAAACTCTAAAGGAGATGCTAAATTAACAGAAAGGTGTAACAAAGACCTCTAGAAATAGACTACATAATGCTTTATTAACTTTGAATTTTCTCAATGCTAATGAGAAAGGAACAACAGCTGCTGAAAGGCATTGGACTGTAGAAAAACTGACCGAGCTAAATCAGCCTATCTACAACCTCAGAATGGAAGCCAGGGTATGTGCTACATTGGGAAAAGGGTTTTACTTTTGTTTCCACAGGTGAACAAAAACTATGGTTCTATCAAAATTAATAAGGACTTGATTTGAACAGAAGAACTTCTTGATAAGAAAAAATGATGGTTCATCCATAAATGTGACAGTCCTTTTAGTTGTAAGAAAAACTCACCAAACAAAGGTTGGGGTAGGGTTCTGTTTCTGCTTTTGTAGAAAACTAGAAATACTCATCTTCAAGAAGTCAAAAGACCTTGAACATCCAGATGTCAAAAGCAGAAGGGAAGACCTTCCAGAAAAAAATTACAAGCAAAGAAAAATCAGATCTATTGGTACCAATATACTCTATAGAGTAAAATCTCACTGCCTAACATCTATATCTCTTTACTTCTAAGAAAAGTTGAAATCCAGTTCATTTGAAAATTAAAGCTGGTTTTGGAGTTAGAGTGTGGCTCTCTTCTTCTCTAAACTCAAGCATGTCTTTTAAAGGAAAATGCAAAATTTCTGTATTATATCAGAAGAGCCACCTAGTATGGGACAGAAGAACAACCAAAATTAAGGGACTATTCTACTGCTACTAATCTCATAATCTTTTAGTATTAATTTTATATTAAAATTTATAATATTAATATATTAAACTTTTGCCATAATATTAATGATTATATAAAGTACTAACTAACTGTAGGAAAAGGCTTTATCTCACTTCCTGTACATTGTTTTGGGTTTTAGTCTCTTATCAGTTTTCTGCAGTGAACCATGACAATGCCTAATTGTCACCTTTGAAGTCTCCAAAAGGAACATGGAGCCCTACAACAATGATTTCATATGAACTATGACAAAGCTACTAGGCTGACAAACACCATCTAGAGATTGGCTTTGAACTACAAACTGGTCAGGACAATTTCAAGGCAGCTAGCTGAGATGAACCAGCCTCACAGAGTGCTCTAGCCAGGACCCGAGACAAGCCTTGCACTTTCCCATTATGCAGACACTGGACAAAAAAATGATACAGCTACCTATCCTAGGACTTGACAATTAACCAAAACTTTTTTTTCAGGATCCCCTAAAGATACCATTATTCCCAGACATCAGGAAGTAATTTAAAAACATGACACCCAGGGCTGGAGAGATGGCTCAGAGATTAAGAGCACTGGCTACTCCTCCAGAGGGTTCTAAGTGCAATTCTAAGCAATCACGTGGTAGCTCACAACCATCTGTAATGAGATCTTGGGCTCTCTTCTGGTGTGCATGTGTACATGCAGGCAGAATATTATACATAATAAATCTTAAGAAAAAGAATTAAAGAAAAAGAACATGACACCTACATTTCCAAGAGGTGGTATTTGGTCTTTCAATGGGTTATGGATAATTTTCATTGTTTAAAATGATTGGTTATAAATTTTTATTGATAAAGGTAAGGAAAAAACTGAACAAGGGAGATTAGATTCAGGATTCTTGTTTGAAAAAAGAAAAAAAGGATATAGATATAATAGGATAAAAGGGCAAGTTATTGAATCTATTCTGTGAAAAAAGGAATATAGATATAATAGTATATAAGGGTAGATTATTGAACTTACTTTTTAAAGGCAATTACTACTTTTAAATACTTTACATTGGATTGGATTTTTGTATATTATATACAAATTGTGTATATTGATACAAAGTTAGATTAATTTTGTTATTGTATATATACTTCTACTATTCTCCAAGGCATTGTACCTACACAGTTCATCTAACAATATAATACAAATTGCTGGTCCTTGAAAATTATTATAACCAACTAATTAGGATATAAAAATGCAAGTTAGTAGGTAGTCATTACAATCAAACTTCTTTGGTATACTTTCAAAGTCAAACAAATATTTTAGATAGACATGTCATCTTCAAGCACTTAAGCAATCTATAAAATATGACATTTAAGATATTTTAATAACAGGTTCTTTTTATTTTTATGACAATGATACATGTCTGCTCCTGGCAGCACCAATCTACTTCAGAGAATATGATGGGCATCAAAGAAACTCTATATGGAATTTACTTTATTTGTGGCAAAAGTTAGCCACTGGGCAAGAAAGTGCTTTTGCCTCAATGTTCAAAAATGGGCAAGTAAGACACACAAGAAAGAACTATCAAATCTTGCCAAGACAAGTAGGAAGTTTTAAAGAATATCCTTCTTCACAGACAAGGCAGTCAGATATGCTAGGCCTGTAAACTGAAGATAGATACCTCAATGCTGCAGAGGAACCTTGGGTGACTTTCTAGGCAGCCAGCTGTTTCTGTCTTTTTCACATTTTTTTGGAAGTCATTTGCTTATACTTCCTGTTTACTTAGTTAATATTCCCTTCTCAGGTCTCTGAGGGAGTTGAAGATTAGATAGTTATATTTATACTTTTCCTAGTTACAGTTTCAGAAAAGAAACTCACTAAGATGTGTAAAGTGTATAAGTTTGAAAGACATCAAAGATAGTTTTCTATTGGTAATACAAGTTAGATAGAAAGTGAATTAGGTACAATCCTTTGGACTAACTAACATAGGATAAATAACGAAATATTTTCTTTGAATTTGTCAATTGTTAATGGACTGGACATTATTGAGGTAATTATTGTTTGCATATATTGTATATAGTTACTGCACCTATTGTATATAATATCTCTTATGTTAGTTAAAAACCTTTTTTATTTTTGACATAAAAGGGGATATGAGGTGATATATTGTATATTTAATAAAAATAGTCTGGAATTTCAGAAGACAGAGTTAAGCCATGAAGCCTAGGGAGTAGTGACCCATGCCTTTAATGCCATCACTTGGGAGGCAGAAATTCCTTTGGATTTCTGAGTTCAAGGTCTAAGAGCCAGTGGGTGATGGCACACACCTTTAGTCCTAGCTCTAGGAAAGTTAAACCAGGAAATGAGATTGCTGGGCAGAGAAAGAGAGAAAATGAAGGAATTCAGCTTCCCCTGTTACTTCCCTTTTTGACTGAGAATGAAGAGGTTAGGGTTAGAAGATTCATAGAGACAGGCCTAAAGAGCTCTCTGGGTGAGAATTGGCTGTGGTTTGTTCCCTGTCTCTTGAATATTTCAGCTTTTCCCCAATATCTAGCTCCAGGTTTTTATTATAATACTAAATAGAATTTGTGTATAGTGGAGAAGTCTCGTTTCCTGCCATGATTATTTGTTTCTGGGTCTTTTCATGTTCAGTCACTTCTCCAATGACACCCCATCTTGAAAGATGGCCCATTGTCCTATTTCCAAAGATTTGGAACTGAACCAGGGGACATTCAGTTGTCCTTACTACATCATTCCCTCCTGTTTCCCTTAGGCTTCCCAAAATCACATGGAACTCCAAAACCAGCTTCCATGGCCATGTCAACCCCCTGTGGTTGTTCTGGGTCACCAGATCTCACCTATGGAAGGACATGAGATGACAGTGTTCACCTTCCAAGGCAGGTGTGAGTTGAAGCTCCAGTAATGACTCTACCTGAAAACTGCTTCACAGAGTTATTAGCTTACTTGGTTTTGATACAGGGATTGGAAAAGGGGCTTTTCTAGGGAAGATTCTCAAGGTATACCAGCTCTGCTTCACTTTGGTGGCTTTAGTGTTCCCACACACAAAATGGTCTGTGGTGCAAGATCTGTTTTTTTTTTTTTTTTTTTTTTTTTCTAGATTTCAATTAGGCACTGACTCTTAGGACATGTTTGCATTATTCTAAAGTGAGGAAGAAAAAGGTTGCCAATGTTGGGCTTTTGATGATGACCTTAATTTTAAGAGAGATCCGATAACATTATAGTCACTATTGTAGTGTGAGAGACAATGCTGACTGGCAAAATAAACACAGCAAGCTATCTGGGACAGCCCACAACACTGTGAATGTCAGCTGTCCAGACAGAAGTAACAATAATTAGTTATGCCAGCTCCTGTTGTACCATTTATATTTCTAAGAAAATATTCACATTTCCCTTTAAAATTTAGTAATCTTTATAAAATGGAGGTGAAAAAATGTAGAGGAAAAATTTTAATAGAAAACTGAAAACACTGATTGATATTTCATACAAAAGCTCCCAAATAAGAGGTCTCTCTAAGAAGACCGGAAGTGCTGCTGCTGGCCAGTGTTGCTCACACAGAACTCACAAGTCAGTGGCCTCACTGAGAAGAGCAGTCTTTGCTTTAGGCTATTAAGGAATCAGTGGAGTGGTCCTAGGACTGGTAGATGCCGACAAGGCAGGGAAGAGGGATTTGACAAAACTTCAAACTAGTAAGATCAGAGTCTACTGGGTTGGGTAGGGTGGAGCAAACCTGTTGTTTTTCTTATAGCAGCATTATAAAACACATTGTTTTAGAAAATATTTATTTCTTTTGTGTGTGTGTGTGTGTGTGTGTGTGTGTGTATGGATGTGTGAATTTATGTGTACCACATGCCTGTAGGTGCCCAGGGAGTCCAGAGGGTGTTGAATTCTATGAACTAGAATTACAGGTCTTTGTAAACCACCTTGTATGCTGGAGTATTCTCTGCAAGAGCAGTTGTTGTGGGTTATTACTTTAACTGTGTTAACATTTAATGATGTAAGAATGTGTGTTTAATTCTGTAAAGATGTATTGTATTTGTCTCACTTTGCCTTGCCTAAGGCACCTGATTGGTCTAATAAAGAGCTGAATAGTCAATAGCTGGGCAGAGAAAGGATAGGTGGGGCTGGCAGGAAGAAAGAATAAATAGGAGAGAGCAAGGAGAGAGAGAGAATGAGAGGAGAAGAGAACAAAGAGAAATAGAGCAACATGGCCCGGGCCAGAAGCCACCTAGGCAGCTCACAGCCGGAGAAGCTTTGAAAGGGAGATCTACAGAAGGAAAGAAAAGTAAAGAGCCCCAAGTCAAAAGGTAGATGAAGAGAAACAGGTTAATTTACATTAAAAGAGCCAGGCAGAAATGGGCCTAAGAAGTCTCTGGGCCATGATTTGGGAGCTGGTTGGTGGCCTAGAAGAAAAAGTCTAGTACAAGCAGTAACTGTTTTTTTTTTTTTTGAGTGTGTGTGTGTGTGTGTGTGTGTGTGTGTGTGTGTGTGTGTGTGTTCCAGACAGGGTTTCTCTGTGTAACAGCCCTGGCTGTCCTGGAACTCACTCTGTAGACCAGGCTATCCTTGAACTCACAGAGATTCTCCTGCTTCTGCCTCCCAAGTGCTGGAATTAAAGCTGTGCACCACCAGCACAAGTGCAGTAAGTGTTCTTAAACACTGAGCCATCTCTCCTGTTCCAATCTGGTTTCTTTTGATGCACTTTCCAGATCCTGGATACAGGTTTGTATTACCTGCCTGACTTTTTTTTTTTTTAAGATTTATTTATTATGTATACGGTATACAGAACAGGGCACCAGATGTCATTATAGATGGTTGTGAACCACCATGTGGATGCTGGGAATTGAACTCAGGACCTCTGGTAGAACAGTTCCTGTTCTTAACCTCTGAACCATCTCTCCAGCCTCCCCTGCCTGGCTCTTTTTCCTTTGATAGTTACTTATTTTTCCCTAGAGACTAATATATAATTTAAATCTCCTTACTGTTATATCTTCTACATACTATAATAAGAAGTTTCTGACATGTCTGTTTTGGGCTAGCCCTGAGGTTTGGACCTGCAGCCCTCCTTCCCCTAGCCCCAAATAATCTCACAAAGGCTTATATTAATTACAAACTGTTTGGCTTATTACTTAGGCTTATTATCAATTAGCCCTTACAACTTAACCCATTTCTATTAATCTATGTCTTGCAATGTGCCTTATGGTTTACTGTCCATTATGTCTTGCTTCTTGAGTGACTGGTTATTTTTCTCTGAGTGACTCTGCCCTCCTTCCCCTTTATCTATGCTTGGATTTCCCACCTGACTATAAGCTGCTTGCCATAGGCCAAAACAGTTCCTTTATTACTCAATGATAAGTCACAGCATACAAAAAGACATCTCACATCATCAACATACACTTACAAAAATTATTTAATATCAAAGAACAGCCTATGGAAGTGATAATATTTGGCATTTTGTGGTAGCATAATTGACACAACATTTTTACAATTAGGAAAAAACTTCAATAAAATTAACCAGCATGGATAAATTCAGTGATAGAGATATTTACAACTCATTTCTTCCCCTCACAATAAATTATAAATGTTCATAACAATAGACAATTCAACCTTAATGAACCTTCAGTCATGCAATGTTTCTCTGCATAACTGACAAAAAAATAAACATTCCTAAAAGACAGTTCATGAGTCCCTAACAAGTTTACAGCTGGGTGTCATTTTCTACCCCTCATAATTTCTCACAGATGCAAAAGTATATTCATAGGCCAAAATAATTTTTGGTTAGACAAGATCTCATTGTGTAGCTGTTGCTGGTCTAGAACTTGTGTAGAACAGGCTGGGTTCAAACTCAGAGAAATCTACCTGCCTTTCCTTTCTAGGTGCTGAAATTAAAGGTGTGTACTATTATGCCTGACCTTAACCACCATTATTAAAAACCCCCTTATCCCTACCACACTTCTGGGAAAAACTTCTGTGTTAAATCTAAGGTGTTCGAATTGATGCCAGGGTCTTCAATTTGACTTCATTGGTTCGCATGTCTGTTTTTATGTTGGTACCAAGCTATTTTTTATTACCATAACTTTATAGTAGAGCTTGACATCAGGGTTGGTGATGTCTCTGGAACTTCCTTTACTGTACAGGATTGTTTTTGGCAATCTTGGGTTTTTTGGTGGTTTTTTTTTTTATGAAATTGAGTATTGTTCTTTTGAGACCCCTGAAGAATTGTGTTGGGATTTTAATGGGGATTGCAATGAATCTGTAGATTGCTCTTGGTAAGATTGTCATTTTTACTGTGTTGATCCTACCTATCCAGGAGCATGGGAGATCTTTCAATCTTCTGAAATTTTATTCAGTTTCTTTCTGCAAAGGTTTAAAGTTCTTGTCATACAGACCTTTTATTTGTTTGGTTAGAGTTACCCCAAGGTATTTTATGTTGTTTGTGGCTATTGTAGAGGGTGATATTTCTCTGATTTCTTTCTCTGCCTGTTTATCCTTTGTATGTAGGAAGGCTACATTGTTGTATAATGAAGCTGGTGCCTGATATAAACTAGACAAGTACTCTACTATTAAACTGCATCCAAATTTCTGCATAATCCTGAGTGCTAAGGTTAAAGCTCTGAGCCACCACATGCAGCTATATTAAACATTTTTAGAAGTTTTATGACCCACCCCAATTGTTTCTTTCTTTCTTTATTTGTTTGTTTGTTTTTAAGGATTAAACACAATTGGCAAATTCTTAACCAAATTAAACAAAAAAGGCAAGACCTACTTCAATAAAACTAGAAATTGAAAGGCAAACATTATAACAGATATGAATGAAATTCCAGAAAATCATAAGGAAATACATTATAAATTTGTTTTGATAAACTGAAGATTCAGAAAAAAGAACCTGGTGAGTTTTTAGGTAGCAAAATTAAACCTAAATTCAATGAATGATTTTAACAAATGTATACTTTGTAACCTTGAAATATTTGAAATACTAATAAAATACTCGATACTAAAAAAAACAGCAATAACAAAAACAAACACAAGAAAATATAGACTTTCTACAGAATTCTACTATAACTTAAAAAACTAAGACTAATACATATCATATAATTCTATAAAATTTAAAAAAACAAAGCCTTTAAAAGTTACAAAGCCGGGGGCTGGAGAGATGGCTCAGCGGTTAAGAGCACCGTCTGCTCTTCCAGAGGACCCGGGTTCGATTCCCAGCACCCACATGGCAGCTAACAACTGTCTGTAGTTCCAGTTCCAGGCAAACACCAAGGCAAATAAATAAATAAATAAAGTTTAAAAAAAAAGTTACAAAGCCAGTGAAACCCTGATATTAATTATAGTATTTCTTTTTTCTTTTTTAAAAATTTTTTCCATATATATATTTTTATTATTTGGTGTTTTTACATCATGCACTCCATCAAACTCAGATATCAGATCTCTCAGTATCATGCCCACTCTTATGATCTCTCCATTTATAAAACTGCCCATTCATGCTGCACATTTGCTTACCGGAACATAATTAAACTCCCTGTGGCCAGACCCTTAAAGAAAACAAATCTTTTCTTACCCAGCCCTCTGCGAGAGGCCATCAATGCAGAAGTGGGACATTGTGTCATTTAGCTATGTTCTAGCCTTGAGTTCTTGTGTACAATGACATCTCTCTTTTATATATTTTTTTCAAGTCCACTAATGAGTGAGTACATCCCCTGCTTCTCTTTCTGGGATTGTGATACCTCGCTCAGGAGGATATTCTCCAAATCCATCCATTTGCCTGCAAATTTTAGGATATCATTTGTTCTTACTGCTGAGTAGTACTCCATTGTGTAGATGTACCACAGCTTCTTAATCCTTCCTCAGTTGAGGGGCATCTAGGTTGTTTCCAGGTTCTTGCTATTACAAATAATATTGCTATGAACATAGTTGAGCTAATGCTTTTGGGGTGTGAATGTGCATCTTTAGGGTATATGCCTAAGAGTGGTATTGCTGGATCCTTGGGGAGATTGATTCCCAGTTTTCTGAGAAACCACCATACTGCATTCCAGAGTGGCTAAACAAGCTTACACTCCCAGCAACAATGGAGGAGTGTTCCCCTTGCTCCGCATCCTCTCCAGCATAGGCTGTCATCTGTGTTTTTAATCTTAGCCATTATGACAGGTATAAGGTGGTATCTCAAAGTTGTTTTGATTTGCATTTCTCTGATGGCTAAAGATGCTGAGCACTTTTTCAAGTGTCTTTCAGCCATTTGTAATTCTTCTGCTGAGAATTCCCTTTTTAGATCTGAACTCCATTTTTTGATTGGGTTATTCAAGGTTTTGGGTTCTAGTTTCTTGAGTTCTCTATATATTTTAGAGATCAGTCCTCTATCACTTGTAGGATTGGTAAAAATATTTTCCCATTCTGTAGGCTATCATTTTTTCATATTGACTGTGTCCTTGGCTTTACAGAAGCTTCTCAGTTTCAGGAAGTCCCACTTATTGATTGTTGTTCTTAGTGTCTGTGCTACTGGTGTTATATTTAGGAAATGGTCACCTGTGCCAATGCGTTGGAGGGTATTTCCCACTTTTTTTTCTATCAGGTTCAGTGTGGCTGGGTTTATGTTGAGGTCTTTGATCCACTCAGATTTGAGTTTTGTGCAGGGTGATAGGTTTGGACCTATTTTCACTTTTCTACACACTACTGTCCAGTTATACCAACACCATTTGTTGAAGATACTATCTTTCTTCCATTGTATATATTTGGCCTCTGTCAAAAATCAAGGATTCAGGGGTGTGGCCCCACCCCAATTGTAACAAAAGGTAAAAGGAGTACAGAGAAAACATGATTAGGAATCACTCTTCTATTCTTTTCTTGATAGTGACAGCAAATATTCAATAAAAGTTCCTCTAGAATAATCACCATGTCTACTTTAGGTATACACTAAAATGACAAATTTGTGGCTGGAGAGATGGCTCAGCAGTGGAGACCACTTGTTGCTCTTGCAGGGGACCTGGTTTAGTCTTCAAATCTACATTGTTACTCAGAATCGCCTCTAAGTCTATTTCCAAGGGATCTATTGCCTTCTTCTAGACTCCATGGAATCCTGCACACATGCAGTACAGTTAAACTCAGACAAGCTCTTGCACATAAACACACAAATAAAATTAATGAATAAATATTTTGAAAATGACAAATTTGTGTATTTTTGAAGGTAAGCCCTTTGCTCAAATAATATCAAATAAATATCAAATATTTGGTCAAATAAATAAAAAAAATCAAGACAAATTGCCTTCTAAGTATATATGTTTATACTCATAAATCAGAACTGCTTTCAGGTTTGGTTAGAGAAACTTCTTTTTGCAGTGGGCAGCAATTACTGCAAACAATATTAACTTTGTGGCATCATAAAGTATTGTGAATAAGGGACTATTAAATGTTTACCTCTAAAGAAGACATCATTTCACATTGTCCATGGGTCCAGAAATTATTGAAGAGGGAGCAGAAAAAAACATAAGAGATAGAGGAAAAGGTTCAGTCTTAAATGGAGCAAAATCAGTTGTAATTACCTTCATATGACTTGCCCCTCAATATTCTGTCAAGAAGAGTGAAGAATTTGTGAGGCCCCTATACTCTCTGAGTATTTATAGACAGTTAATAGTTGCTAGACTCCACACATCCCTAAGGACCTATAATTGCTCTCTGAGACAAGGAGAAGTGTTTACTTGAGCAATGATTCTCAGTCTTCCTAATGCTTCGACACTTTAACACAATTCCTCAAGTTGTGCTGACCTCCAACCATAAAATTATTTTGTTGCTGCTTCATAACTTTTTGCTACTGTTAAGAATCATAATCTGGGGGCTGGAGAGATGGCTCAGCGGTTAAGAGCACCCTCTGCTCTTCCAGAGGACCAGGGTTCAATTCCCAGCACCCACATGGCAGCTAACAAGTGTCTGTAGTTCCAGTTCCAGGCAAACACCAAGGCAAATAAATAAATAAATAAATAAATAAATAAATAAATGAATAAATAAATAAATTTAAAAAAATGTTTTTTTAAAAAAGAATCATAATCTGATATGCAAGATGGTCTTAGGTGACCCCTGGGAAAGGGTCCTTAGAGCCTCCCCTGAAAAGGGATGGCAGGCAACCCAGAAGTTGAGAACCACTGCTTTAGAGGTATATGCACTGGTAAGGGAGCATCCTTTTAATGAGAGACAGAAAGTGGATCCGAGGGGGAGAGAAGTTGAGGAGTTGGAAGCATAGAGGATGGGAAACTGTAATCAAGATACATTGCACAAGGAAAGAATCTATTTCCAATAACAAGGGGTGGGAGAAGTGTACCCTTGACCTCTGCTATGGTCCTTTGTTCACCCAGATGCTTTACTTATTCTTATCTTTTGAGATGTAACATGGAAATTTCTATTTAAAAATCAGATTTATTTTAAGATATGAATTTTTTGTGTGCATGTTTGTGTTTGGACTACATGCATGCCTGTTATCCTGGGAGGCCAGAGAAGGTGTCAGGTTCCCTGGAACATTATGGATGTTTGTGAGCCACCATGTGGGTGCTGGGAATCAAACCCAGGTCCTCTGCAAGAGCACCAACTGCTCTAAAACATTGAGTCATCTCTCCAGCACCAAGGATTAATGAAATATACTATATTTTCTCTACTCCTGATCTGGACACTCAGGACCTTCCCTCCCCAGGGCTGTTCTCTATATGCAGGCAGTACAGCATCTCCCACAGTGAAGAATCAAGCGGCAGTATCATTGTCTAACATGTGTACTGTGTGAGAGTGAGATAGATCACACCAGCAACTGGGAAATTCGAAGAAATCACAAGTGCATGGTGCTGGCAATGTTGTTTGTAGACAAGATCAGAAAGATACTGGGTGTAGACTCATGCCAGCAACAGTTGGAAATCTCTACTGGGCACAAGGATGAGAGAAATCTACTAACAAAGAATTCAAGGCTGCAGTTGTGATGAAGACCAAGGATGGGACATTCCTCTCCCCTGTGTATCACTGTTCACTAACATGAAAGCTTCATCCCGAGGCTGATAAAGAGATCGTTTGGTCCCAGGGAGCCCCTACCAAGCTGCCCGCTTCCTTCTCTGCCAGGCTCTGCTTCTTAATTTGGTTCCCAATATTCCTGCCCTCGAGCCCTAGACACCCAAGGTGATTAGGTACTGCAGGCTGGACACAGCGTGAGGAAATTTAAACACACTTTTTGCGGGGGAGTTGTTTGTTTTTGTCTGGGGCCTTGGTCAAGCAAACGCTGAGAAGCCTCTTAAAGATTCTCTAGCAGCCATTGCTCAACAATTACAAAGTTCAGTGATGTAATAATGGTACTGATACTGGGACCCAGACCAGCTCCCAGGAGCTTAGGGTGCGTGATTCCCCAACAGCTAAATGTAAAGCTTTTGACATGGACTTCAGATCTCTCACAGGTCGCGAATATTTTGACTTCTCTTCAGCACCATCTCATGCGGAGGATATACTCCGAGTATTTAATGAGTTCAGAGAAAAGCAGTTACTCACAGATGTTATCCTCTGTGTGGAAGGACAAGAATTCCCTTGTCATCGAGCTGTCCTCTCAGCCAGTAGCAGCTACTTCAGAGCCATGTTCTGTAACGACCACAGAGAAAGGCGAGAAACACTGATTGAGATCAACGGCATTTTCGCTAAAGCTATGGAGTACTTTTTACAGTATGTATATACTGGAAATGTGAGGATAACAACAGAGAACGTCCAAAGCCTATTTGAAATCTCCAGTCTCTTTCAGCTTCATATTCTCTGTGATGCGTGTGCCAGTTTCCTAGAGGAGCAACTTCATCCATGCAATTGCCTAGGAATCCAAAGATTTGCCAACACCCACTCACTCAAAGCACTCTTCACAAAATGCCACAATCTCGCTTTGCAGACTTTTGAAGATGTATGCCAGTATGAAGAATTTCTGGAACTTGACAAAGGTGAACTTATTGAGTATATCGGTAGCGAAGACCTTATCGTTTGTAAAGAAGAATTGGTTTTTGAGGCTGTCATGCGCTGGATTTATCAAGCTGTTGATGATCGAAGCCCGCTGTTGTATGAACTCCTGAACCATGTCAGGCTCCCTCTCTTGAATCCTAATTACTTTGTTCAGACAGTTGAGGTGGAACCGTTGATCCAGAATTCCCCCGAGTGTTACCAGTTGCTGCATGAAGCAAGACAATACCACATACTCGGCAATGAAATGGCATCTTCGAGAACAAGGCCACGCAGGTCTACTGGCTATTCAGAGGTGATCGTTGTGGTTGGAGGCTGTGAACGAGCTGGAGGGTTTAATATTCCATATACTGAATGCTATGATCCAGTAACAGGAATATGGAAGTCCTTGGCCACACTTCCAGAATTTACCAAATCAGAATATGCTGTCTGTGCCCTAAGAAATGATATTATTGTTTCAGGTGGAAGAACCAACAGCCGTGATGTCTGGATGTACAACTCACAGCTAAATATCTGGATGAAAGTTGCTCCTCTAAATAAAGGCAGATGGCGTCACAAAATGGCTGCCCTTCTCGGTAAAGTGTATGTTGTCGGAGGCTATGATGGACAGAACAGACTCAACAGCGTAGAGTACTATGATTCCTTTTCAAATCATTGGACGGAGGTTGCGCCACTTAAGGAAGCAGTGAGCTCTCCTGCAGTGACAAGTTGTCTAGGAAAATTGTTTGTGATCGGTGGAGGGCCTGATGATAATAATAGTTCTAATAAGGTTCAATCTTACAATCCAGAATTGGATACCTGGTTTCTCTGTGCTACTATCCCAATCCCTAAGAGGTGCATAGCAGCCGTGTCTTTGAACAACCTGATCTACGTGGCTGGAGGACTGACCAAGGCAGTATATTGCTATGATCCAGTTGAAGACTACTGGATGCACGTACAGGACACACTCAGTAGTCAGGAAAACTGCGGTATGTGCGTATGTGACAGAAAGATCTATATCCTGGGTGGAAGACAAGAAAATGGAGAAGTCACAGACACTATTAGCTGTTACGATCCTGAGACAAATATTATCACCGAGGTTGCTTCAATGCCCAGACCAGTATCTTATCACACGTGTGTAACTATTCAAAGATACAATGAACAATAGTTTAAACTCCAGAACCAGGACACCTCACACAAGAAGGGATGCCAGTACAAGAAGAGAATTTTAAGAACTACGAAGTGATTTTAACAACTATATATATTGCATATGTAAAAACAATAAAGAAATGATTCTGATGTCTTTCTGCTCAAAATATCAATATTTTAAGCTATAATAAATCCTTTCCTGTAACGGGGAGGGGGGGTGCTAAAATAATGGTGGTTAAATCGAGGCATAGTAGAATACACCTTTAATCCCAGCACCCAGAAGGCAAAAGGCAAAGGCAGGTGGATTTCTCTGAGTTTGAAAGTTTGAACCCAGCCTGGTCTACATAACAAGTTCTAGACCAGCAACAGCTACAAGACCTTGTCTCTAAAAAAAAAATAATATTAGGCCTAGCAATATACTTTTGCATCTGAGAAACTATGTGGGGTAGGAAATGACACCCAGCAACTTGTTAGAGATTTGTGAACTGAATTTTAGGAGTATTTATTTCTTTTGTGGTCAGTTATGTATAGAAAAATTTGCATGGCTGCAGCTTCATTTATGTTGAATTGTCTGTTGTTAAGAATGTTTAGAATTCATTGTGAGGGGAAGAAATGAGTTTTAAATACATCTGTCACTGATTTTATACATATTTGTTAATTTTATTGAAGTTTTTTCTAACTATAAAAATGTAATGTCAATTCTGTTACCACAAAATACCAATATTTATCACCTCATAGGTTTTTCTTTGATATTCAATAATTGTTGTAAGCATACATAGGAGATATAACAGTAAGGAGATTTAAATTATACATTAATCTCTAGGGAAAAAAATTAAGTAACTATCAAAGGAAAAAAAGCCAGGCAGGGGAGGCTGGAGAGATGGCTCAGAGGTTAAGAACAGAAACTGTTCTTCCACAGGTCCTTGAGTTCAATTCCCAGCACCCATATGGTGGCTCATAACCATCTATGATGACATCTGGTGCCCTGTTCTGTATACCGTATACATAATAAATAAATAAATCTTTTTTTTAAAAAAAAAAAAAGTCAGGCAGATAATACAAACCTGTATCCAGGATCTGGAAAGTGTATCAAAAGAAACCAGATTGGAACAGGAGAGATGGCTCAGTGTTTAAGAACACTTACTGCACTTGTGCTGGTGTTGCACAGCTTTAATCCCAGCATTTGGGAGGCAGAAGCAGGGTTGGCTCTGTAAGTGGCTCTGTCCTCTGATGTTCCAGACTATTTTTTTTTTTTTTTTTTTTTTTTTTTTTTTTTTTTTTTTTTTTTTTTTTTTTTTTTTTTTTTTTTTTTTTTTTTTTTTTTTTTTTTTTTTTTTTTTTTTTTTTTTTTTTTTTTTTTTTTTTTTTTTTTTTTTTTTTTTTTTTTTTTTTTTTTTTTTTTTTTTTTTTTTTTT
>PVIH01027861.1:0-16185 GCA_004025045.1 Sigmodon hispidus | reverse complement strand
ATATCATTTTTTCTTACTGCTGAGTAGTATTCCATTGTGTAGATGTACCACAGTTTGTTAATCCATTCTTCAGTTGAGGGACATCTAGGTTGTTTCCAGGTTCTTGCTATTACAAATAATGCTGCTATGAACATAGTTGAGCTAATACCTTTGGAGTGTGAATGTGCCTCTTTAGGGTATACACCCAGAAGTGGTATTTGCTGGGTCCTTGGGGAGATTGATTCTCAATTTTCTGAAAAACTGCCATATTGCATTCCAAAGTGGCTGAACAAGCTTACACTCCCACCAACAATGGAGGAGTGTTCCCCTTGTTCCACATCCTCTCCAGCATAGGCTGTTATCTGTGCCTTTTATCTTAGCCAATCTTACAGGTGTTAGGTAGTATCTCAAAGTTGTTTTGATTTGCATTTCTCTGATGGCTAAAGATGAAGAGCACTTTTTCAGGTGCCTTTCAGCCATTCGTAGTTCCTGTGCTGAGAATTCCCTTTTTAGATCTGTACCCCATTTTTTCATAGGGTTATTCAAGGTTTTGGGCTCTAAATTCTTGAGCTCTTTATATACCTTAGAGATCAGTCCTCTATCACTTGTAGGGTTGGTGAAGATCTTTTTCCATTCTGTAGGCTGTCGTTTTGTCCTATTGACAGTGTCCTTGGCTTTGCAGAAGCTTCCTAGCTTCAGGAGATCCCACTTACTGATTGTTGGTCTTAGTGTCTGTGCCACTGGTGTTATATTTAGGAAGTGGTCGCCTGTGCCAATTTGTAGAAGTGTATTTCCCACTTTCTTTTCTATCAAGTTCAAAGTGGTTGGGTTTAAGTTGAGGTCTTTGATCCACTTGGATCTGAGTTTTGTGCAGGGTGACAGGCTTGGATCTATTTGCATTTTTCTGCACACTTCCATCCAGCTATGCCAACACCATTTGTTAAATATACTATCTTTTTTCCATTGAATGTTTTGGGCCTCTTTGTCAAAGATCAGGTGTTCATAGGTTGTTGTTTTTTAAGCATTGGTGTTTACTCATTCCTACCCAAGGGGAAAATATTATGTTAAATGTAAGCTTACTTCCTTACACAGAAAGGAAGAAAGCCTTTGTCTTAGTTACTGTTCTGTTGCTATGATTACACACCATAGACTAAGACAACTTATAAAATAAACATTTAACTGGGGATTGCTTACATTTTCAGAGGGTTAGTCCATGGTCATCATGATAGCAGGCAGGCTGACCTCAAATTCATGGTTATCTGTTGCAGAATAGTTGTTTAAGCTATGTAAACATGTGTAGCATTTGTTTAATTATATAAGGATTATATAATTTTTGCTGTTTTATCTTGCCTGCCTAAGGCACCTGATTGATCTAATAAAAAGCTGAATGGCCAATAGCAAGGGAGGAAGTATAGGCAGAACTTGTAGGCAGAGACAATAAGTAAGAGGAGGAATTTAGGCTTGGGGTAAAAAGAAAGGAAGAAAGAAGAGCAGACCCCAGGTCAGAGAGATGCCAGGGCCCATCCAGCCAGATACGGAAGATGCAAGAAAGTAGGACATACAAAAGGAGAGAAAGGTAAAAAGCCTCAAGGCACAATGTAGATGAAGAGAAACAGGTTAAAAGAATGGGATAAACCTAAGCTAAGGCCGAGGACTCATAATTAATAACAAGTCTCCATGTCTTTATTTTGGAGCTGGTTTGCAGCACAAAGAAAATGCCAGCTACAGTTATCCTCCTGCCCTTTCATCCCTGCTGGGATTAAGGCATGCAGTACCATATCCAGATCTACATTTTTCAATAAAATTTAAATAGGACCTAAGCTTCAAAACAATTCAAAATGTTCAGGATGTAACCCAAAATTACTGAAGCATCAAAGAATGAGGGAGATCTCTAAACACAACAATAAACACAAATGGTAGGATTATCTCACCAAACATTAACCATTTAATGAAAGTTAATCCTCATTGGTCTCTCATGTCTGCAGATTTAGGCAAAGGCATCAACAGCTTTCTTTCTGGGCTGTCTTTTCTACGGATACTTGTATAGCAGTCATCTTTGTATGCTAAAGATAATTCTGTATTGTGGTTCCGAGGGGAGTCTTGTTTGCACTCCAGGATGAAAAAAAAAAAAAAAAAAAAAGGCACTATCACTCTCCATGATAAAGCTGGGAAGATTCATCTGTCTGCCATTTACAAAGACCAGACCAGTTTCCTGCAGAGTTCTTTTCCTGTAATGCCACTACTTAGGTTAGACAGGTATCAGCAGAGCCTCATGACATCATGCTGGGAATACAGCAAACATGCTGATCCTCTGCCTCTTGTAATATAGGTAACCTTTCTTTCTCACCCAAGAGCCTCATATCTCCTGTTCATCTGCTGGCACTCAAAACCTTGTGAACTCACAAAGTCAACAGATCCTTCAGAGTTCTTGACTCTCAAAATTCTGCATGTAACCACTAGCATTGCAAAGCCCAAGCAGGCCTTGAGCTCACAATCTTCCTGTTCCAGCCTTCTAGAGCTGGGATTATAGGCACGTACTATTACACTCAATTTCAGTAGCAATTTTGAAGCCAATGGAAAAATTCAGCTAGGGATAGTGTTCACATCTGTAGCCTCATACTCAGGGGGCTGAGACAGGACTCCCACAAATTCAGAGCTAGCTTGGGGTATGTAGTGAATTCTAAGACAGCTTTAGGGGCAATGTGAGACTTTGGTGTAGGGCAGGATGGGTGAGGAAATGGCTCAGTGGTTAAACTGTTTGCAGATCAAGTAAGAGGCTCTGAATTTGGATCCTAGAAGCCAGGGCAATGCTGAGCAGGCATGGCAGCTCTCCTGGAATTCCTGCTTTGGAAGATGGAGATGAGATACCCATAGTAAGCTAGACACCAAGATTAGCTATATGGGTGAGTTCTCGGTTTGACACAGAATAAAGTGAGAGAGAAGAGGCACGCATGTGCCCATTGACTATGCAAGCATGTATTACATACCCACCACACACACAAGGAGTGGAAAGGGAAGAAATGAATGAGTCACCAAATTGGCAAAGAAGATATGAAGAAAAGCCATTTGTTTAGTTTTTAAAGACACATCTGTGTAGACCTCGATGTCCTGGAACTCTCTGTAAATGAGAGGAATCTCAAATTCAGAGATTTTCTTGCCTCTGCCTCTCAGGTGCTGGGATTAATGGTCTGTGCCACCTGGACCAAACCAATGAGTATTTTTTTTTTTTTTTTAAAAAAACAACAACAAACCAAGTTGAGCTGGGCAAGGTAGTGCATACTTTTCATCCCAGTATTGGGGAGGAAGAGACAGGAGGTTCTCAGTGAGTTTGAAGCTAGCCTGATCTATGTCGAGTTGCAGAGTTGCAGGACAGCCAGGACTACACAGAGAAAGACCTTGTCTCAAAACAAGGTCATTTTTATTGATTTATACTTGTTTGCATTGTATATTCTCTGTGTAGATGGTTTTTAAGACGGGATCTCTCTGGTTTTTGTTTGATTTTCCAAGACAAGCTTTCTCCTGGTAGCCTGTCCTGCAACTAGCTCTGTAGACTAGGTTAGCCTTAAACTCATCATGCTTGGCGAGGCTGAATCTCATAGCCAAGGCTAGCCCAGTATTTTACAAATTTTCCCCAATACATATTAGGTCATTTTATTAGTTTCAAACAAGTTTATACTTTTTACTAAATTCAGCCTTTTATCATTGGGTAATTTCTTTCTACTTCTAGTAATGTTTTTCTGCCACCACGACAAGCTGGATTGTCAACTCTGAGTACACCTGGTTTTTATGGTGTTGAAACTGGGCTTCCTATATGCAAGGAAAGCACTCTACCAAAAGAGCTACAGCTCTAACCCTGTTTGCTTTTGTTTTTTGAAGTCAGGGTCTCTATAGTCTTGTGAGGCATCCACCAGAGGAGACTCATTTAACATGAGTTCAAGCAAATAGAGTATTTGGTACCTGAGTGCAGCCCCAAAGCCTTTCTCAGGTTGAGTTTTTATTCACACAAAATATATCCTAGGTTAACATACTTCAGTTAACAAGAACAGTTAGCTAGATGCAGAATGACAGAAGCCAGAATCCCCAAAGCAAGGTTACTACTTTAGGGACTTTCCCAGAACTATGGATATTGATGGATTAGGTCTGGTTTTTTTGTTTGTTTGTTTTTTCAGACATTGCTGCCTAAGTGTTGGGTTCCAAGACCTGAATGGCACTTCTATCATGGTGTCAACTGTGCCAAGGTGTGGCGGCCTACTAGGAGACCTAGAAGTCTTGGCTGTCCTAGAGCTCGTAAGGTGCAGGATGGCCTTGAACTCACAGAGATTCTCCTGCCTCTGCCTTTCGAGTGCTGAAATTAAAAACTAGGCTCCCAACCCTGAAGACTACGACTTTACATCCGTCTGCCTCAGCTCCAGCTAGCAGGCCTTCTAACCACTGCCAAGTCTCCCAGCGATCTGCTCTATGCAATCGGCGATATCTAGAGCTTGAGCGCCAAGATCCGAGAAGAACCCCAAGGGGCCAAGGCGTCTCCGGCAAAGGCGTGGACCCAGGGACCCGGCAGCCTCGCACTCTCCCGCCCACGCGGCTCCCCTACGCAGACGCTGGAGCCTGGAGAAGGAGGTGAGCTCTGGCGCTGCGCCGTTCCCGACTGCCCCGACACCGCAGTCCTCACTGGCGGACCGCCGCCGCCTCTCGCGAGACAGCCGCGCCTCCTTCCTCTCCGCTTTCTCTCCCCGCCCCCGAGGAGCTGCACCGCTTCCTCCGGAACATTGGACGTGGCGGAATCGGTCCAAGTCCAGAGCGCAGCACACTTGGGTCCCCTATGCGGACCTTCTGTGCTGTAGTCCAGTCAGGGAGCGCCGGCCGGTCTTTCCAGGTACACTGCGCCGGAGGGGCTCAGAAGGCCTGTGCGGGGCGCCACACCTGGCAGGGCAGGGGCGGGCGGAGTTCGGCGCAGGCGCCTGAGGGGCCTGCGGGCCCTGGGTAGCGCTGTCCCGGAGCACGGTCGCTGAGCTGGCGGATTCCCGAGGCTCTCCTCCTCCTCCTCCTCAGCTCGGAGAGAGTCGGTAGGATGGCTGCGGAGATGGAGTCGTCCCTGGAGGTCAGCTTCTCGTCCAGCTGTGCGGTGTCAGGGGCGTCCGGGTGTCTGCCTCCCGCCCGCTCCCGCATCTTCAAGATCATCGTGATCGGCGACTCGAACGTGGGCAAGACGTGTCTGACTTACCGTTTCTGCGCCGGCCGCTTCCCCGACCGCACCGAGGCCACCATCGGGGTGGACTTCCGAGAGCGAGCGGTGGAGATCGATGGCGAGCGCATCAAGGTGAGCCGATGGCCGTGGGAAGGAGGCGGTCGCTGCGGGGGGACGGCCACCCGGCTTTGCGGGCGTCTGGACTGCACCCTGGCTCTTTGCAGGAGTGTGTGCCCCGCGTGCTCCCACGCTGGTGTGGAAATGTGCGTTTGTTTGTAACCAAACTTCTGAGGCGGTGTTCCCCACCTTTAACTTTACCTGGGGCATCTTGTTTTACAAAGAGCTCGTTATGATTTGGTAAGCTCTCTTATACGACGCACATGCATTGAGTCTGTGGACCACATTTTGAGTGTCAGTGGTGTAGGGAATAGTCACTCCCCCCCCCACTTGCCTTCATTGCTTGGGTGAGAGTTATGTGCTGGGGAATATCGCTGATGGAGACTCAGTTTTCTATTGCTTAAGCATAGAAAACTCAATTATTCCTAAGAATTCATTTGAACGTTGCATAAATGATAAGTATTGTGGAAATAAAGCCTGTTGCATTTGAGGCAGTTTCTGTATGATAACCAATTTGTTTAGAAAAAAAATATTTTCCCATTGAAGCATTGTATATGTGATGATTCTTAAGTGGGTTGCCAAAAATCTTCTCTTGATCCAAGCACAGACCCACTCCCAGGCGGCTTCTGAGCCATCAGACACTGTTATCATAGTAGGGAAGGCCAAGGTAGCCAGGATTGGGATTTTGAAGGGTTGGACTCCCAGAACTGCAGGGGCCTCCTGATGGTGTAAACTTTGACACTCCATTGCAAAACCATTAAGTTTACTTAATACTACTCCTTAAAACCTGTGAAATGGGGGTTGAGGGAGGCCCACTCATGCCTTTAATCCTAGAATTCTGAGAGATAGAGGCATGTGAATTTCTGTGAGTTCAAGACCAGCCTGCTCTGTATAGTGAGACCCTATCTGAAAATACACAGACAAAAACCCCACAAGAAACCTAGGAACATACTGACTTCTGTAAGCAACTGCTTTTCCTTTGCTTTACATTGTTGGTCCTCTACCTCAATCTACTTGGAACAGCCTTGATGTGCTCTTCCAACCCTTCTGTGTTTGAGGCAGGAAATTTGTTTCCTCACTCACCACACCCCTTTCTGTCCTCAAAAAACGTTTACCCCCTAGTAAAGATAGCGAGAAACCATCTGAGTTAAGAGACACCTTCTCTTTACCCCTGACATATCCATTTTCATTTATTTTATGTGTATGTATGTATAAGAGAGTGCATATATGTGGGTCGGAGTAAGTCTATACTCTAGATGTTCATGTCAGTCTTCAGATATTTCTCTCCATCTTACTTTTGAGGCACTCTCCCAATGAAGCTGGAGCTCACTGATCCCATGAGACTATATGACTAGCAAGCCCCAGGGATCCTTCTGTTTCTACCTCCGTAGGGCTGACATTACAGGTACTGAGGGTCCACATTTAGCCTGACAAGCACTTTCCTGACTGATCCTCTTAACCCTAACCTTAACCCTAACCCAGTACTGGTTGTTTGGGTATACTGTAACATAAAGTAAAGGGAGATTTATGGGCATAGTTCAGTGACAGGGTGCTTACTAAGATGCCCCAGGCCTAGTGTTTGATTCCCTAGCAGAAACTTAGGGAAGGGATTTGTGTACATGGCAAGAAGAGCTAGATGGGTAGAAGGTGAATTTTTTTTTTTAAGCAAAACTAGTTTGGTGCAGAAGCCGGTTGTAGTAGGAAAGAATGAGGCTTCTGGTGTGTGCATGGTTAGCACAGGACAAGCACAGCCTTGAGGCTGCTCAGACTTTGGAGTCCCTCTAACTCAGATGCAAATGTGAACCCATGAAAAGCTCTGGACTGTGCTGGGGCTTGAATTTGTCTCCCAAGTTCATGTGTTGGAAACTTAATTCCCAAGTTCCTAACTTAGTGAGACTTGGAGATGGGACATTTGGGAACTGATTCGGTCCTTTCGATTTATGAATGGGTTAATTCCTTCATAGATTAATTAGTCTAATCTGTCGACTGGTTAAGGTATTAGTTCATTCATAAATTAGTGAATTAATCTCATTTATGGATTATTGGGTTATTGAGAGTGGCTTGCCCACCTATAAAGCTGGGAACCAAATAAGCCTCTATTCTCTAAATTAGTCAGCCTTGGAAAGTTTTGTTATAGCAACAGAAAACAGACTAAGGTATGTGGGCTGTGTGTCAGATTTTTTGTTTTGTTTTTGCTTTTCTGTGTTTTTTTTTTTTAAATTATGTTTATCTGTTTAAGAGTCGATTTTTTAAATTAAATTTTATTTATATTTATAGTGCATTGATGTTTTGCCTATATGCGACTGAATTGGTGCTGTCATGTGGGTGCTGGGAATTGAACTGGAGTCCAACTGGGGTCCTGTAGAAGGGCAGCCAGTGCTCATTTTGTTTGTTTGTTTGAAGACAAGAGTTTCTCTGTGAAACATCCCTGGCTGGCTTGGATCTTATTTGTAGACCAAGCTGGCTTTGAACTCTTTAGAGATCTGCCTGCCTTTGCCTCTTAAGTGCTGGGATTCAAAGTATGCACACCAGCCGGTGCTCTTAACTGCTGAGCCATCTCCAGCCCTGAGACAGTCTTTCCATGTGACAGACTTTCTATGGAACTTTCTGTGTAGACCAGGCTGACCTCTAACTCACTGAGATACACCCGCCTTTGCCTTTAATCCCAGCACTTGAGAGGCAGAGGTAGATAGATCTCTGAGTCAGGCTAGTCTGGTCTACATAGTACAGTGGCTCTTAACCTGTGTGTCACAACCCCTTTGGGGAATGTCAAATGACTCTTTCATAGGGGTTGCCTAAGACCATCAGCAAACAAAGGTATTTATATTATGATTCCTAATGGTAGCAAAATTATAGTTGTGAAGTAGCAATGAAAATAATTTTTTTTAAAAAAAAAAAAACAACTTTATTTGTTTATTTGGTGTTTTGCCTGGAACTGGAACTACAGACAGTTGTTAGCTGCCATGTGGGTGCTGGGAATTGAACCCGGGTCCTCTAGAAGAACAGAGGGTGCTCTTAACCGATAAGCCATCTCTCCAGCCCCGCAATGAAAATAATTTTATAGTTGGGGTCACCACAGCATGAAGAAGTGTATTAAAGGGTCGCAGCATCAGGAAGGTTGAAAACCTCTGACATGGTGAGTTCCAGGATATCTAGAACTACACAGAAACCCCCTCTCCCCCAAAAAAAGGTAAGAAAAAAGAAAATTCATGGATATAAGAAATAGTCCCTTATACCTAGGATATGTTTTTAAGTCAGTCTTAGGCTTAGAGTAAAGAATGTACTTTCTTTTCTGAAAAACAATTACACAAAGTTCTGGAGCCAGAGGTGGGTGTGATGGTGTCCATCTTTATCCTAGCACTTAGGAGGCAGGCAGGCAGTTTGTGGTCAGCCTGGTCTACATGGTAAGTTCCAAGACAGCCAGGTAACAGTGAGACCCTGGCCCAAAACTTGCGTGCATGCATGTGCCACACAGACACACATACACACCCTCTTCATCTTGTCAGTCTGTTCAGTGTCTGCTAGAGTAGTGTGTATTGGTTGTGATAATGGTGGTGTCAGGGCTTCGATCCAGACCCTTCCTGTTAGATGAGTGCTCCACCACTTCCACAACTAAGCTGCATACAACTGGCTCTTAAAAGTATTTTTTACATTTTGTGTACTGTCTGCATGTATGTCTGTGTACATACATGTGTATGCAGTGCCCACAGAAGTGTTGGGTTCTCCTGGAACTGGAATTACAGGTGGTTTTAAGCCACCATATAGGTGCTAGGAATCAAACCCTGGTCCTCAGGGATAGCAGCCAATATTCTCAACCTATGAGCCATCTCTCCAGCCCTGTATGCCTTTTTTTTTTTTTAAAAAAAAAAAAAGATCTCATGTACCCAAAGCTGCCTTCAAAGTCTATATATTCCAGGATGACTTTGAACTGAATGTGTGTTCTTATGTACATTTTTGTGTGAGTTTGGGCACATGTTCATTCACATGTATATGGAGGCCAGAGGTTAATGTTGGATGTTCCTCTCAGTTGCTCCCTACTGCTGTGTTTTTTTGAAACAGGGCCTCATCTCCACTATCTATCCTTGAACTTGTGAACCTCCTGTGTATACATCCTGGTGTTGGATCACAGGCAAGCACACTGCGTGCTGGGGAGTGAGTCTAGGCTGTGAGCATGAGGGGCAAGCATTCTGTGCACTAAGCTTTGTCTCCATCCCTTAAACAGGGTGTGGTAGTGCATGCCTTTATTTCCAGCACTCTGAATGCAGAGGTAGGTAGATTTATGTGAGTTATAGGCCTGCCAGAGCTACATAATATGAAGCTGAGCCAGGAGGATGGCCTTAAATTCAAGGCTAGCCTGACTACTTAGTGAATTACAGGCCTCCTTGTCTCAAAAAACCAAAAAACTGAGACAGGCTTGATAGCATGCCTTTAACTCACAGATCTGTCCAAGAAGGACTCCTCAGGCTGTGCAGCTAGCATGAGTTGTGTGTGTCCACAGCCACCAACAGTCTGGTAGCTTTACAAAGAGTCTCCTTTTTTAATTTCAGGCCAGCCAGAGCTACATAGTGAGAGCCTCTCTAAACATACACATGCAAAAGAAAGTAAACAAATTCCAGAAAGTCTGTACTTGCTAATTGATTTCTGAGTGATATATACATAAATTTGAAAGAAGAAAATCTCGTTCACAGAATTTTGGCAGCTGAATAAAAATGAATTCCTTAAATAAAAATGCATTTGACTTTCAAATTGACTATCCCAATCTTAAGCCACATGTTCCCTTCTTGACTATCGAGCTGTGTTTCTCTCTGAGCAGTCATTCTGCCATGGCATGTGCTTCAGGAAGCCTGACATGTTGAGATTTAATCCAGTCTCCCATCAGGGATCAGAAGTCCCTACCTAAATATGTCAGTGGCTGTTCTGTGTATAGCAGGAGAAGAGAAAGATGTTAATATTACTAAGGAAAAACAATGAAAGTAGCTCCTCCTCTTAAATTAAATATACTAAGCAGAAAGCAGATTGTGACAGTCAAATGCTCTGCTTCCTGTTTATATGAGATATGCACTCTAAGAATGAGTTCTGTATTATTTTCTGTGCTGGGGGTTGACCTCAGAGCTTCATCAATTACGTGTTACACAAGCCAGTCCCCAGCTGTATGGGTGGAGGAAATAAGTAAAAGAAAAAGATTTCATGACAGATGAAAATTACATGAAATTTATTATCTACCATGTCACCCTTTTACTCCCTAGATCCAACTAGCTTCCTATTGCAGTTTTTCCTATTATACCTCTCATCAAAATCCTAGCTGTAGGATTTTTTTCCAGCCTGCTTTTGAGGGGATAGAGACCTACGAAGCTCAGTGATGGAGTACCTGTCTGGCACGCTGAGGACAATGAGCCTCATCCTTAGTACTGGGAAGAAATTCAAACCTAACTTTGAGCATTGATAGCAGCTCAGTTGATCTCATTTAAACTCAGCTAACACAAGCCTTCCTTTGTCGGGAGCATGCTGCCCTCCCTCTTTCTTCAGTTATTCTATAGTTCAGCCAGGTTATGTGCTGCTTTCTCCCTGTTTGCTTGGAATATCCCTCCTTCCTGTATTTCCCTGCAAGATTGCTTTTCAACTTCTCTTTAGAATCCCAGCCGTTCTGCTTCCTTCCGTGGAAATCCCCTTAGCTCTCCATCAAACCTTCACAGTCTTTCTGTGTTACGAATCTGTCCTCCCTGTTAGGGCAGGGTCTGGGTCTGCTAATCCCTGTAGTAGGAGGTAGGAGCTCTGGGCCTAAGTGGTCAGTTATGCAAACAGGTCAGTTAGTAGGTTACCCTGGAGTTTCCAAATTGAAGTGACAAAGAGAGCTAATGAAAAGACAGGTGACAAAGGACAAAATTCTATGTGAAGCTAGAGCCAAAAGTTTCAGTAACTGGCTTTTAATGGTGAAGAGGGTCCACCAAAACCAGTCATGGTAATCGGAGGTGATAGCTCCAGGAGCATAGGTCATGAGAGTGAGACAGAACATCCACTTTAGGAATTTTAAAGAAAACTATTTTTATTTTATGTGTAAGAGTGTTTATGCCCCGTGTGTGTGCCTGAAGAGGATGTTGGGTTCCCAAAAGAACTGAGTCACACAGCACTGTGAGCCAGCACATGGGTGCTGTGACCCCAACTCTGGTTCTCTGTAAGAGCAGCAGATGCTCTTGTCTGCTGAGCTGGCTCTCCAGCTTCTGAATCTTTAAATTGAAGGACAGGATATTGCTTAGTTGCCCAGACTGTCTCAAACTGTAGGTACTTCTGCCCTAGTCTCGAAGATAACTGAGTCACTACCACCAACACACTTGGCTGAACACTGGGTTGTATTTACTCTTAGATGTTTTAATTTTGAATTGTATGGACTTAGTGTGTGTGCGCGCTAACGTGTGCATATAGAGGTCAAAGGACAACTTGCAGGGGTTAGTTTTCTCCTCCTTCAGTGTGGGTCCAGGGATGGAACTAAGGTTGTCAGGAGGGGAGCAGTCACCTTTCCCTGCTTGAGCCATATAAAATGCCTGTTGTCGGGCAGCAAGGGCAGAGTGAGTTGTGACACTTGACATGTCTAAATGCTCTTCCTGTGCGTGTTCGTCACTGTGCTGCACCTGTGTGGGCAGGCATGCATGTGGCCAGAGTTCTTCCTCAGTGGCTGTCTACCTGGAGGACAGGGTTTTTCACTGGCCACTGAACAGTCCAGCTAGTCTGGCTGGCCTGCACGCTCCAGAGATTCCCTGTTCTCACACTCCACACTGGGTTATAGATGCACTTGATGCACCTGGCTGTTGTGAGTATTGGAGACAAAACTCAGCTTCTCATATTTGCAGTGTCTTAGTTAGGGTTTCTATAGCTGTGAAGAGACACTATGACCACAGAACTCTTATAAAGAAAAACATTTAATTGAGGTGGTGGCTTACAGTTCAGAGGTTTCAGCCCATCATCATGGCGGGGAGTATGGCGATGTGCAGGCAGACATGGTGCTGGCTATATTTTGATCAAAAGGAACAGGAAATGGACTGTGACACTGGACAGTTTCCTGAACATTAGGAAACCTCAAAGTTCGTTTCCACAGTGACACACTTCCTCTAATAAAGCCACATTTCCTAATAGTGCCACTCTCTATAAAGTTATGGGGCAACTATGTTCAAATGACCACATATAACAACACTTTAATCATTTCCCCAAGCCGTCTTTTTTCAATCCAAAGACAGTGGCTTTCCTGGAATGCCTTCCTCTTAGGAAGACTAGTTGCGTGTTATCGGCTCCAATTCTGCTCCTGGGTCCCCTCAAGTACCAAGAAAATCAGAGAAACCAATATTTGTAAATGCCTTATATTTCTACTCTGAATAAAGTTAGGCTTATATTAGTCAGGAAAGGAAGACTATTAGGAAAAGGGAGAGGCTAGGCATGGCGGTGTATGCTTCTAATTCCAGTGGGTGTCTGTGAGTGTGAGGCCAGCCCTGTCTACATGAAGAGTTCCAGGCCATCCAGGACTATACAGTAAGACCCTTTCTCAAAGGGGAAGAAGAAACAAAAAGGGGTAAAAGGAAGAAATTTGATTTAAAGAGCTGACAGATAGGAAAGTCAAAACTGAGGGCTAGATGGATGGCCCAATGGCTACATGTAGTCACACAGTTCCTCTCTCCTGCCTAGCCAGTCCCACAGCCATTTAGTCCCAAATAATCACACAAAGGCTTATATTAATTATATACTGGCCTATAGCTCAGGCTTATTACTTGCTAACTCTTACTCTTAAACTAGCCCATAATTCTTAATCCGTGTTTAGGCTTGTGACTTGGTACCTTGTCTCAGTGCAGCATTCTCATTTTCCTTCTTTGCACCTGCCTTTCCTCTCCCAGAATTCTCCTAGTCTGGTTGCCCCACTTCTATTTCCTGCTTGACTTCTGGTGACTAATCAACGTTTTATTAAATAAATACAAGTGAAAAAAAAAAGCATTATCCCACAGCTAGAGGCACTTGATCCCTGCATCCCACAAAGTGTCAGTGGAGAACCAACTCCTGAGTTGACCTGAGCTGCATGTACTCATTGCACCTGTATACATGCATATGTGTGCATGCAGGTTAAAAAAAATTAAAACCACCCACTCAGTACATTTAACTCAGCACTGGCCTTTCTTAACTCCAGGTTACGAATATTCTGAGTTTTTTATGTGTTATATCCTTCAGTTTTCTTTAAAACATTATTTTGAAGACCTTACCCGTTCAGATTTCATAATCATATTTAGTAGTCACGTGGTGACTAGACTAGAGTCATGAAGTCTAGACCCCTCACTCAGCTCACAAATGGCGAGGTGCTCAGGTGCAGGTCAAGGTGGCTAACTCACTCGATATGTGTCACTGGACTGAGCTTGTTGACATCCTTTCTGTTTCCCACGCTCCAGATCCAGCTGTGGGACACTGCAGGACAAGAGCGCTTCAGGAAGAGCATGGTTCAGCACTACTACAGGAATGTGCACGCCGTCGTCTTTGTGTATGACATGACCAACATGGCCAGCTTCCACAGCCTGCCATCCTGGATAGAGGAATGCAAACAGCACTTGCTGGCAAGTGATATACCTCGCATTCTGGTTGGAAATAAATGTGACTTGAGAAGTGCCATTCAGGTGCCCACAGACTTGGCACAAAAGTTTGCTGACACACACAGTATGCCTTTGTTTGAGACTTCTGCTAAAAATCCCAATGATAATGACCATGTAGAAGCTATATTCATGACATTGGCTCATAAGCTGAAGAGCCACAAGCCACTGATGCTTAGCCAACCTCCTGATAATAGAATTAGCCTGAAACCTGAAACAAAGCCTGCGGTGACATGCTGGTGCTAAGTCACAGATGTGGCCATTACGGGTCTGAGTGAGACTGGCGGGACACTTTTGAGTAAGTGTGATTAAGTTTGTAAGATTAAATCTTAAATGTAACGATCACCCCGCTGTTGCCGTTGTTACGCTGCCTTTGTATTCTGCATCCTCTTAAGTTTGTCACTGTGACGACACAAGGAAAAGGCCAGTTTACAGCTGGGATGGACAGTGACCCAGACCATCTTCCGGTGTGAGCTGGGGAGGGAGGCGGCCTCAAGTGACCACGTTGGGACATCAGGACTCAGTCTTGGCTCCACCCTGTCCGTGGTCCTGGTCTGTGAGGGAAATGCTGTGTAGCACACATCAAGCAGAGTTAAAGGCACATGACAGCTAATAAGGTGCTTTTTATTTTACCGTGGCATCTAAGCACTAAAGAACTAATGAAAGGAAGCCAAGCAGTTGTAAAGGGAGCTTATTGTAGCCATGATGTTCCAGTGAACTGTCAGATATTACAGAGCTGCTTCCTGGTGCCCCTTGTCCTCTGCTCCTAGGCAGAGGGGTGACTCCGGCTGGATTCAGTCAGCATCCATTTGGCCGCCAGCTGGGAGGGCATGCCTCAAGTTGCTGAGTCTACATGTGTTCCTGTAAGAGTGCTGTTGGGCCAGGTTTTTTTTTTTTTTTAATGTTTGAATTCTATGGCTACAAACTGTTCTTTGGTATGAAAATTGAGTTAAATGTTGAAAAATATCTTAATTGTCCCTCAATGGTGAAAGAAATACCTTAAAAAAAATTTTTTTTCTGCCTCAAATACTTTTAGTTTGAATTTAAGACTTTGCACAAAGAAAATAGCACGTTTGCATATGAAGCTGTTTGCAGAATTTAAGCCATGTTTAGCCTAAGTGTGCACATCCTTATTCTGACTTCTTAGCCCTGGACAATTTTAGAGTAAATTAAACCAAATATATTTTACTTAAATATTTCCAGAATGTGGGAAACAAAGGCACTCCAACCTAGTTTAAGATTTTTGTTTCGTTATTTTGAAGGTCCCAATTGGAAAATTCAGTTACAAAAGCAAAATTTTTCTATGTAATAAACTGAGTGAAAGTAAAAATTATAAGTAACGATTATACAGTTTTAAATATTAAGGCCCAGGTTGGCTTTATTTGCATTTAGAGAGATATTTTTTCCTCTAAATTTTTTTTTTTCTTTTTTTGAATATGGAATTCTCATTTTGTAGACCTGACTGGCCTGGGACCAAGGTGGCCTCAGACTTGATATCCATCTGCTTCATCCTCCAACTGCTGGGGATTAAAGGCTTGGGTCACCAGAACTAGCCTAACACATTTTTCTTAATCATGTTATAATTAAAGATTAGGAATTGTCTTTTACCTACATTAATACTGACTTGTGAACTGTTTTTCTAGTGAAACATAACGGCTGTGGTAGCTGGCGACTGTGGAAGTTTTTACAGAAGGGAGTCTGTTCATTGTTTTTCAGCACTTTGCACAACTGGGAAAGAACAGGCAGGCTTTCCAAGCACATCTGTGTTTTTTTTTTTAATGTCCACAGTCTTGTTTCTTCAGTACTATTAATTAATTTTTTTTCTTTTTAAAGTAACAGATTTATTCTTGGGGTGTGTGGGGGGAGCTGGAGACAGGGTTTCACTGTGTAGCTTTTTTTGGAGCCTGTCCTGGAATTCATGCTATAGACCAGGCTGACCTCGAACTCAGAGCTCTGCCTGCCTCTGCCTCCCTAGTGCTGGGATTAAAGATATGAGCACCACTGCCCTGCAAACTTGTTTCTTTTTGTAAGGAGTGAATGAGCATTCTTTACAATTCTGTAAAAAGCATCATGTTTTTAGTATTTATTAATTTTTTTTTTTTTTTTTTTTTTTTTAAAGATTTATTTATTTATTTATGCATACAGTTTTACAGAAGAGGGCACCAGACCTCATCATAGATGGTTGTGAGCCACCATGTGGTTTTGCTGGGAATTGAACTCAGGACCTCTGGAAGAACAGTCAGTGCTCTTAACCTCTGAGCCATCTCTCCAGCCCTAGTATTTATTAAT
>PVIH01027860.1:0-16186 GCA_004025045.1 Sigmodon hispidus | reverse complement strand
AGACACATGTCAAGTTTTGCATTACAAATCTACAAAGGCTAAAATTTGGTTTACATTTAAAACTTATACAAGGGTATTATAAAAATTAAAAAAAATAAAACTGTGACTACATAGCCACTCACAAGAGTATTTAAACTACTTCAACTGCATTTACCCATTTTGATATTTGCTCAATATTAAATATTATCTCACATCTCTTGTTAACCATGTGCATCAAGAACAATTCAAAAAACAAACAGAACATGTTTTAAACTATAGCAAATTCTACCTTTTAAGGGTATTTGCATATTTAAAATTTTATTAATATTTACTTGGGGGAGGGGGAAAAAGGACAATTTTATCAGAGTCAGTTCTCTCCTCATACCAACCATGTGGATCCCAGGGGTGGAACTCAGGCCAGCAGGCCTGTAGGCACCTTTACTGTGGAGCCATCTCAATGGCCCCTACTTTATTAATATGTACAACAGGAAAAAAATATAGTTATCACACTTCTTCTTTCCTTTTTGGTTTGTTCTGACTCAGGGTCTCACTCTGGCCTTGAACTCCTGGTAATCCTCCTGCTTCGTCCTCCCAACAGCAGGCTTAGTCAGCATACCCAGCTTTCTATTGTCAATGAGTTAGACACATTTGAAAATACTCGAGGGTTAATTATTGTCCACTTTATTTTCCTTTCATCTCTTCAACCTCTTCTGCGGCATTGTTCTGTAAATGTTTGGGTCCAATAGCAAGGCAGTATCTTTGGGTAGCTTTGATAAATGAACTACTTAAGTTTTTAACTGATGTCGTTCACTTTCATTCACCCACACATCTGGCAGAATGTCTTCAGGCATCCAATGAAGCAAAAGCTTTATCTTTCCAGATTCTTCTTTTCTCTTAGCTATTACAGTACTATGAAAAACAACACTGTGTCCCTTCCCTAAACTTTCTATATGAGCCGAGAGGTTAAAGCATATGGCTCGGTGTCTTATGGCATCCAGTGTTTGTGCATCGAAGAAATCATGTGGTCGCGGTAATGAGCGCCGTCTCTTATTCTTTAGTTTCCTCCTCTTGTTCATTCCAGCTTTAGAAGGAGATTCTTCTTTGGCCTTTGGCTGGCTAGAAACTTTTGAGGAATTCTGCTGACTGAAGTGTGTGGGTACATGGCGAGCTAGCCCTCCCTGAGAAGCAAAGCTGGCATTGCAGCCACCAGCTACACACTTTTCTCAGAGCAGCATTTCTTCTGCATCTCCTGGCAGCTCCAACCGGTGTCTGTCTGTGCAATGTTCGCCTAGCTTTGTCTTTCAAAGTCCCATTTCCAGTTCTGTTGAACTATTTGGGCTATTGCACTATGGTATGACAGGCCTTGTCAATTTTGAAGGCTTTGCAGGCCTTTGAAAGCCCTTGGGGTACTGCTAAGTAAATAAGAATGTGGGGGGGCTGGAGAGATTGCTCAGCGGTTAAGAGTGCCGTCTGCTCTTCCAGAGGACCTGGGTTCGATTCCCAGCACCCACATGGCAGCTCACAACTGTCTGTAGTTCCAGTTCCAGGCAAACACCAAGGCAAATAAAGTTTTTTTTTTTTAAAAAAAAAAAGAATGTGGAGGAGATGTCTGCTGTGATTATGAAACAGAGAGGAATACTATATGTACTCTTTTGGCACACCAGGAGAAAATTCTAGCTGGTCAGTTTTTTTAAAACTCAGAGTAGCATCTGAAACAACACAAGGTAACATTGATCTGTTCCTGGACCTCCTGAGAACAAATCTGTACCCATCTTAATTTTGCACTTATTTTTTTATAACATACTCATTATTTTTAACATGTCTCACTAAAATGTGTATGTGGAAAAAGAGCAGAAAAGTGTTGTTGTTTATATTTTAAAATTAAAGAAGCATTTCATATGTTAACAGGTATTGAGAAACACTTAAGAGATGGTTTATACCTGTCCTCAATATGAGTTAAGGTATATTGCAACAAATTTCCCTTTCTAATGAGGCTGGGAATCTTGAAAAAGAAAGAATTCGTCTGGGGAGATGGCTCAGAGGTTAAGAGCACTGACTGTTCTTCCGGTGGTCCTGAGTTCAATTCCCAGCATCCACATGGTGGCTCACAACCATCTGTGATGACATCTGGTAATATATCTATATATATAATAAATAAATAAATCTTTTTTAAAAATGAAAAAGAAAGAGTGAGAAGGTTCTGCATGAAGTGTGTGTTAAACTAACCTTGTCTAACAGTGATTGTTTCTCAGCAGGCAATAATATGGACCTGGAAATGAAACATGGGGTATACATGAGGAAAATGGGGGAAGGGGAGGAGGAAGTACAGCAAATTTTTGTTTGGAACTAGAGAGGAATGGGTCAGGTGAGTTTAAATGGATTTTGAGTTATGAAAGATCTTAGTTATACATGGTCACTTTGAATTACAACTTTAATTAAATGGCATATCACAAAATGAAACAATGATCTAATACATTTGCATGGTACAGAACATTGATGAAAATAAAAAGTTTCTTACTCAGAGTTTGCAGAAAGTCGGCTTTTGAGTACTGTTGTGTGACATTATTTCTGGGAAGACATGGATAAATGTCTGCTCACTGCAGATAGGAAAGCAAAGACAGACCAAGATTAAGGATATCATCAAGTTGCAACTTGGTTTTAGTGGGGTTTCATAAAGGAATAGAAATGACTCAAAGATAGCTGAATCACCAAAGCCTACCCTACCATGGGTGACATCTCACAAAAGCTGGACACCTGGAGCTCACTGCACAACTTGCAGGCAGCTCAGTAGGTCGTAAAGGGTCTTTTTCTGTGCTGATCAGTTGGTCTGAGCCTCTTCGGACAGCCTGGCTGGTCTGAGAATTTCTCTTCTCAGCCCTTACTGTTTATATAAGCACAAAGGAGGAGGGAGCAAAGTACAACTAGTCAATTCCAGGGACTTCCTGTAGCTTTTGAGTTGGTTACTTTCTGGACCTTTTATTTTTAATAGTAATAGAATGCTTATTTTATTTTTTTGATTCAAAACAAACTTTATTTTTAGAATGCAATCAGACTATCATACAACATTTACCTCTTGTCTAAATAAAAAGGGAAGGTTTTAACGCTAACATAAAACTATATACAGTAAGAACAAATATAAGATAAGAATTAAGGGGCTGGAGAGCTGGCTCAGTGGTTAAGAGCACTGATTGTTCTTCCAGAGGACTTGAGTTCAATTCCCACCATCCACATGGCAGCTAACAACTGTCTGTAATTCCAAGATCTGATGCAGTTATACATGCAGGTGAGGCACCAATTTCACATAAAGTAAAAATAAGTATTTTTTTAAAAATTAAATTACTTAGACCCCTATCAAAATCACCATGGTTTAAGAATTAAATTCAGAATATTCAGTCCATTCTCAGGTCTTTGATGGAGCTGAAAACTATATATAGTTTTTCTTGTTACTAAATTCAGATAAAAATACTCAACAAAAGAGGTATAAATGTATATGGTTGAGAGACAGAAATAAAAGGCTAGTTTTGGGTTGGTAATACAAGTTAGGATAGAAAGTGAATTAGGTACAAAACCTTGGACTCACCAAATTAAGAGAGATAATGTAGTGTTTTCTCTGAAATTGCCAAATGCAAATGGGCTTCCTGAATGTTAATGAGCCTCTTTTTAGAATATCCCAAATCTTAAGGAGCTTCTCTGTAGGATGGAATATATCTCAGAGAAAATTGCTACACTGCCCTCTTCCTCTTTCTTGGGCTCTTAAATTCTTTGTGGTTTTCTCCTGCAGTTGTCTCTGAACCTTGGAGGGAATGACTTAGAAGTTGGACTAACCTCCAAATTCTAGTAGGGCAATGCACCCTTGTGTCTTCTTATTTATTCCTCCATTTCCAGAGCTTGGCTGGTAGTAGTCTCAGTGGCTTTTCATTTTGTTTTGTTTTTTGTTGCAAAACACTATTGAGGAAAAGGAATAAAAAGAAAAACATAAAAATATCCCAAACAGACACTGACAGCAGTAATAAACCTATGGTTACAGATTCAAATGTTAGAAAGTCCCTTAGCCTTGTATCATATTTATTTACCAAAGCAATAGCAATTTTTTCTCCACTGGAGCCTATCACTTCTGGGTCTCCAGGTTTCTGTCTTCACTGGAGCCTATCACTTCTGGGTCTCCAGGTTTCTGTCTTCACTGGAGCCTATCACTTCTGGGTCTCCAGGTTTCTGTCTTAAGTGTCCAGTCTCATATGTGAATTTTTCTCTGTGGAGCAGGCATAGTCTAAACAGAGATCTAGTTCTATCCATAACTGCTTGTGCCACTATTGTTACTAAGACACAACTTGCCTGGCACTTCCAGCATGTACAGGGGCTAATCATTTTTAGAATTTTGGGTCATAATTCTCCCAGGCAACCTTAGTAGCACCTTTTGGCACTATAAGAGTTAGCCTGCAGTGAGAGGCCACTTCCAGGAGTCCAAGCTTTATTTCTCCAAGTCCTGCAACCAAACCATATGCTAATGGCACACTTTTCTGTCTCACCAGCCCATTCCCAAATAACCACACAGAGACATAATATGAATTATAAATGATCAATCGATAGCTTAGGCTTGTTACTAGCTAGTCCTTACAATGTAAAATAACCCATATTTCTTATTTATGCTCTACCACATGGTGGTACGTTTTTCTCAGCACAGCATGTTCATCTTGCTTCTCTCTGCATCTGGTTGGTAACTGCACCCTCTTCTACCCTGAACTCTCTTTTTGTCCTCAAGTCATGTTTACCTTTTCCTGCCTAGCTATTGGCTAGTCATCTCTTTATTAACTAATGAGAATAATACATCTTCACAGTATACAAAAGGATTATTCCACAGCAATGTACTGTCATTATCAATATAGTCTTACTATCTAGTTCTAGAATACAACCAATAGCAGTAGCAATACACTTTATTGTTTTAGGGGACTATAGGGTCTTCAAGGACAACAATTCATAGGGATTGACCCAGCCTTAACTTCAGGATTCTCAACAATTGTGGTTTTTATGGCACATCTATTTCCACTTTCACAATATATCCTTGTTTGTAGCAGTTACAGGCCCAAGCTACTACAGAACACTTTTAGTTACCTTTTGGGTATTGGCTGTGCCTTACACAGCTATAAAGCTCCCCAAAATTTCATAGCTGTGCCTGGCCCTTATGCCAATTGTGAACTGAGAATGTGTCCTTTTTCTTTCAGATGAATTCGTATATCTCTCAAATGGGTGTTCACTTCTGCAAAATAGTAAAGGATTTATACCATTATGCTATTTGTATCTAACGAAACATTTTTTATAGAGAATGAGCAGAACAACAACATCAAGCCCTGAACTAACATCCCATAATGAATAGTGATGTTATAGAGATAACTTCCATGAAGCACTCTCAAAGTCCATTGTGATCTGTTCCAAGCAACTGTTAGTCAGGTGATTGCAGTTCCCAATTGTCTTAAGGTTACTATTGCTGTGATGAATTGCCACAAATGAAAGCAATTTGAGAAGGAAAGAGTTTATTTTACTAGTATTTCACTTTTCATCATTGTAGAGAGACAGGATGGGAACTTAAGCAGGGCAGGAACCTGGAGACAGGAGCTAATAGCAGAGGCCATAGACAAGTACTGCTTGCTGGCTTCCTTCCTATGGCTTACTTATTAACCTGCTTTATAGAACCCATTACTACCAGCCTAGGGATGGCACCATCTACAATGGGCTAGGCCTTTCCCCATCAATCTCTAATTAAGCAAATGCCCTAAGGCTTGCTTAGTGCCTAATCTTATGGAGGCAATTTCTCAGTTGAGGTGCCTTCTTGGATGACTTTAGCTTGTGTCAAATTGACATAAAACTTGGCCTAACAACAACTGAGAAGACACTGTAGTATATAATTTGCAAGGTCTAAAACAACATGAACTGTTTTATCCATTTGTGTCAATTATCTGACTGCCTCATCATGAGGTACTTCTCATTTTCCTCACCTCTAATGAACTTGGTAGGGCTGGCTTTAGCTTCTTAGTCTGGACTAAGTGGGGTAATAGTTGTCCACCTCCTTGGCTGTGCCTATACTTGATGAACAATTTCTGGGACCAGGAGAGAAATGTACACATTTTACTCAGGAGAGGCAACTGCCCATCCTTTATCAAGCTTAATCTCTTTATGTATCCCCACTTTTGGTTTTTCAACACAGAGTTTCTCTGTATAGCCCTGGCTATCCTGGAACTCACTCTAGACCACGCTGATCTCAAACTCAGAGATCCACCTGCCTCTACCTTCCAAGTGCTTGGATTAACTGCCTGGTATAACTTTTTAAAATATATCTACCACTGATATTTATTGCCTCTGATACCCTTGTGAGCCACTAGGAACTGAGGTACACTTGCTTCCAGCATCCACTCAACCTTAAATATTTTTAACATTAGTAGAAGACCAATAAATTAAAAATTCAGCATGGATCCTATGGTAGTTTGAATGTAATTGGTGCCCATAAACTCATAGAAAATGACACTATTAGAAGGTGTGGCTTTGTTGGAGTAGGTATGTCCTTGTTGGAATAAGTTTGTCCCTGTGGGGGTGGACTTTGTGATTTTATATATGCTCAAATCATGCCCAGTGTTTCAGCTCATTTCCTATTGCCTGTAGATCAAGATGTATTAACTCTCAGCTCCTTTGCTAGCACCATGTCTGCCTGCATATTGCCATGCTCCCTGCCAAGATGATAATGGACTGAACCTCTGAAACTGTAAAGCACTCAATTAAATGTTTTCCTTTTTAAATTTGCTATGATCATAGTGTCTCTTCACAATAATAGAAACCCTAACTAAGACAGGACTCTTCAGTAAACCTGACTGATCCTCACCTGCAGGTGCCCTAGCCACTCCATTAGAGAAGTGGCTGGGGAGGTTTCTGTTTCTGAAGACCTTCTTTCTCCATTGCGGAGATGAAGTAGGGATCACCTGGAGTTTTTGTTTGTTTTTTTTTATCTTTTTTTCTTCTTTATTTATTTTGTATTTATGAAAAAACAGTAAAATGAATTTAAAATGCTGAAAAGTTAACAATAACTATAAAGAAGATAAAAATCATAAGCATGACTTATCAAGGGTGGAAATGCAAATAAGATTGCTACACATATATTTACTTTGTGTTCAGCTTTCCCTCTCAATTTTTTTTTCCATCCCTGTATATCCTTATTCAAGGTCCCTTCCCCCTCCCACCACATCAGGTCATTTTTCTTCTCTGCAACTCCCCATCCCCTCCCTGGGCAGGGAGCAGACAGTCCTATGGTCCCACTGACCCAATAATGCTTGGATCAGTCTCCACTCCTGGCAAATCCAGTTTTGTCCCACCTCTGTGGTGAATTACTTGATCAGGCCATAAGACCTTTCAAAGGCTCACTATCACTGAATTTGTTCTTTTAATCATTTTTTTTTCTCTAGGGACTTCTGCTGAATGGAACTCTATATACATTTGCCTCCAAGTGACACAGTGACCCTTTTGTTGCCCCCCTCATCTATGTTGTTGTTTTGCACCTTAGAGATCTAGTTCACCCCCTGGTGTAAGACATTTGTTTCCCTCTTACTATACAGTGATTATGTCCTACCATGAGACTCAACAAAACCACTAATGCTCCGCCCTGGTCTCAAGATCCCTCCTAAATTAACCTCTTCCTCAATTTTTGGATGAACAGCCTCATCTGGTCTGGTGACCTGGACATCAGACACTTTATCTTAATCATTATCTTTTTAATTTCTTAATTTTTTTCCCTCTTTACTATCCAGTACTTCCTATGGGTTCCAAACTTTGGGATCCAAGGAAGGGCTATTTTACACACACTAATAGTGACCACTGCTCAGCAGGGGCTCCCTTCTAGACCCAGGAGTAGGCATGAGCCTCACTAGAACACCTGTTTACACAGAGAGATCTTTTCTCAAGTGGGAAAGAAAAGTCAAAGTAGTTGCTTTCTAACTTAGGTAGAAAACTGCAGTAAATCACCTTGCAGATGTCCTTTTTAATACAAGAAAAGGGGAAGGTGTGTGTTCGAATAGGCTAGAGTGCAGTGGTAAAGGGGATAGAGTGGACAAGGGAGAAGGGGACAAAGGAAAAGTGCAGGGGCATTGGGGGTGACAAAGGTCTGCCTTGGAATAGAGAGGAGACAGAACGTGCTACATAGAAACATAGCAGTTTATGAAAGTAAAGGGACAAAACCCTGTGTTAGAATGAGGTGTTTAATTTTAATTGAGCATGTTAATTAAGTGAGCCAAAGATGGCTGTTGATTGCTGGACTTCAATCCTTTGAGAGCTACACCTTGGAAGTCAGCCTCAGGAAGAGGAAGTGGCTAAAAAAGGAAGTAGCCCTTGATGCTCAAGTGAACTAGTGTCCTTTCCCTTATAAGGTAACATTCTTCCTTGTATCCTGCCAACAGCAAGATGGCATCTCGGTTTCATTCTTTTACCGAAGCAGATTTCCACAGAGGAGCCATCTCGGACACACACACACACACACACACACACACACACACACACACACACACACACACACAGAGTAGCTATGCAGCCTGTTAGCCTGTTGAAACTCAGTTTTTACATGTTACTTTCATAGACTACAACATTTGCTTTAAACCCTTACCTTTATGCTATAGTGTTTCTATACTCACTCTGTAGACTCTACTCATCAGACAGACATGCGATTTCTTACCACATAAAGGAAGAAAGACAGCCTCATTTGGACTCATCCCTCAGGCTCTCCACAGAATTTCATTATGAGTAAAGGACTCAGCATTGGTTACATGTCTCAGAATTCATTTCAGGAGCCATGCAACCACTGACATTGCATGAAGGCACACTTCCCAAATGACCTGGGGAAAGGATTTCCCTATCTCACTCCATCCAGACTTTCCCTCTAGGTAGAGAACTCAGCCTTAGTTGAATATCTCAGAAGCCATTAGAGGGGCCATCTAACTGGTAATATAAACAAGCACATGCCCTATACAATATAAAGTGAAAGGCTGCGAGTGCTTTCAGATAAAGACCATTCAGAGTGACTGAAAAATCCACCCTCAGACTGCTCATCCTCATTTGCATGCATTGCTTCTCATAGCCAAGACCAGACAGTCATGCCCTCCAAAATTCTCTTTGCTTCTGTTCATCCCCATTCGGATGCCAGTTACATTGTGTGGGACTGCTCCCGGGGAGTCATGAACAAATGTCTGTTAACTTGAAATAGAAAACCTGCAACAGAGCAAAGTAAAGATACCTCTAAAATCCCACTTGGTGCATCCTGAGTATAACAAGGTTACTTACAGGCATATTGGTGAGTTATAGGAGTACAGTTATTTATAGAGACTGGAGTAAAGGCATCTGCATCACCAAAAGCCCACCCCAGCATGGGTGATGGTTTATGAAAGCTGGAACCGACTTGCAGGCAATGGTGTCTTTTCCAGGCAGCTGAGCTAGCTTATCCTCTTCCAGACAGTTTAGCTGCTCTCTTCCTCTTCTAGGAAGTTTCTGGGAAGGAAGGGATTTTAGTGCAGTGTCAAGAACTTCTTGAAGCTTTTGAGTTGATTCCTGAGTTTGTCTATCCTTCCCTCCTTCCCCGCCTCCCTCCCCATCCCTCCCCATCCCTCCCCCTCCCTTCATCTCTCCCTCCCTCTCTCCCTCTCTCCTTCCCTCCATCTGTCTTTGTTTTGTTTTGTTTTGTTTTTTTTGAGACAGGATTTCTCTGTGTAACATCCCTAGCTGTCCTAGAACTAGCTCTGTAGATCAGGCTGGCCTTGAACTCGCAGAGATCTGCCTGCCTCTGCCTCCTGAGTGCTGGGATTAAAGGCCTGCGCCACTACTCCTTTTACAACATCTGAAGTCTTAAGAGTTTTTCTGTAGGATAGAATGTTTTGTCTCAAAAGAAATGACTATACAAGTACCTAACCCCAACTGTTACTGCCTTTATCAGAGAGTTCAGATACTTGTCAGAAATTTTACCCAATACCGTTCTCAAGCATAATGTCCAAATGACATTGTATTATTCAATTTAACTGTGTTTTAAGCACTGTCATTGACAGACTGCTAATACTGTCAGTCAAGAATATGTTATATAGCCAGGCATAGTGGCACATGCCTTTAATCCCAGTACTCTCAGAAGGCAGAGGCAGGTGGATCTCTAAGTTGGAGGCTAGAGTGAACTATAGAGTGAGTTCCATGATAGTCAGGGCTATGTGGAGAAACCTTGTCTCAAAAAAAGAATATTACAGGGTTGGGGAAATGCCCTAATCAATGAAATGCATGTAACACAGTCAAGAGGGTAAGTTTAGATTTTCTAGCACTGATATAAAGATCCAGATATGGTGGATGTGCCTGTAATTCTAATGCTGGGGAGACAAACAGGAGGATCTCTGGAGCTCTCTGACCAGCTAGTCTTGTTGAATTGGTGAGCTTCACAGCTGTGAAAGAACCTGTCTTAAAATTAGGGCGCGCATGGGACAGATGTGATCTTTCTTGGAAACTCTATTTTTTTAATATATTCCTCTAAAATTCCTTGGAAAAAAATCATCGTTTTAAGACAAATGTTAATTGCTCATTTTAAATGTGAATAAAATTAAAAAATAAAAATAAAATACAGTCAAAAAAATTAGGGCACATGGGGCTGGAGAGATGGCTCAACAGGTAAGAGCACTGACTACTCTTCTGGAGGACCCAGGTTCAAATCTCAGTAACCACATGGACATTCACAACCCTCTGTAATTTCAGTTCCAGAGATCTTATGCCACCTTCTGGCCATTTCAGGCACTGCACACATGTGGTGCACAGACATGTGCAGACAAAACACCCATACACATAAAAATAAATAAACTTTTAAAAATAAGATGGAGAGCAATAGAGCAAGATAGTTGATTCTGACCTCTGGTCTCCACATGCACGAATATTCATGTGCTTGTGTACCTCCTACATAGAAGCATGTGCATATGCATGTGCATACATAGCACATACAAAAGTTTAAAAATGTTATCTGGGAAAGGTTGTAAAAGTCACTTGATCTCCCAGTACATTAGTGATTACAGTACTTCTCATTGAGTTAATACCTGCTCACCTTGGTCCTTGGCACATAGTATGGCCTTGGAGTCAGACCTGATTAATCTACCTATATGACCTTGATCAATTTTTTGAGGCTTTTATTGATTCTTTGTGGATTTCACATTATGTGTTCTGATCCTGCTTCTATCCCTGTCTCCTTGCATCTGCCCTCTGCCCTTGCAACATCCCCTCCAGTCAAAATCAAATTTCAAAGAAAAATTAAAAATCCAAGAAAACAAACCAAAACAAAAAGAATCTTATAGTGGAAGCTGCAGTGAGGCCCAATGACTCACTCACACAGTTCACCCTTTAGTCCATTCATCTTGTAAGTGTTCATTGCTATGAATCATTGGTCTCCTATGAGGCCTTGGGCTTCTGCTACTCCACTGATAATGGGCCCTCACTAGGGCTCCCCTTGGATATCCATCCTGTTGTACTATGTCATGGAGATCCTGCTGTTTTGGATCTGTAGGTTCTTCCCCTTCACATGCTCCAACAGTTCACAGACACAGTGGATGCTGGGGTGGGCCAGCTCATAGTCCTGGTTCTGGGCCTGAGTGGTAGCTGGGTAGGTCAGCCTGCAAGCTTTCATTCATCTTCACTACCCAGGAAACTTGTCCAGCACTGCTTTAGCTAGCTCACCCAATGCAGCCTACAGCAAGGAGTGGGGCCAGTTTTCCTGCTGTGAGGTTCTGCTTTCCCACTCTCAGTTCCTCAGATATGGGTCCCTCACACTCATATCATCAGGGCCAGCTCTATTGTTTTGTTCAGGCAAGGTGCAGGGCACTCCTTATTGCTGTAAGGGGAATGTGAGGGGTGGGGGTGGTGGCTCAGCTCTCCTACTCTCATGCCCTAAAGACGGGCTCATTTGCACCCTGAACAACAGGCTCAGCTCTGCTGTGATGTCCAGGGAGGCTGCAGGGCCTGCTTTTCTATGTGCCACAGCTGGTGTGGGCCAGGGCTGGTTTTCTGTCTCATGATCTCCTGGGCCAGCCCTGTCACGTGCCACAGGTGCTAATAGGCGAGGAATAGAGGGCATACTTCTCTCATCCATGCCTCCACATGGCACATAGGGGTAGAGTGGGAGATGATCAGCTCTCCTGCTTTCCCACCCTCAGGGTTGGTTCTCCTGCATCTTTGACCACAGGGTCAGCTCTAGTGTGCTGCCCTGGTGAGGTACATGCCTGTGATGAGGGGTGGGGGCCATCTTTCCTTAGTGCAGAGAAAAGTTCTCCTCTGAAAGGTAGAGTCAGCTCCTCTGCTGCAGTAGCCAGCAAGGGGCAGGACCTACCAACCCAGAGTTATTGATTGATGGTCAGGGCAGGTTCAGCACAGCATGACTCCAGTGACCCCCCCCAAGCTAACACAGGCCATAGTCATCATCACAGACCCCAGCTGCACAAGGACCACAGACCCAGACATGGTCCTGAGCAGCAACTCAGGCCTAGATGCCACCAGGAATTTGGTGGCAGCACAGGCCACCCAGATCAGCATGGCTTCCAAGCACCAACATGGCCTCAGGTGGCTGACCAGAACCCCGGGCATCCACAGAACCTTTGGTGGCAACAGGAGCCACAGACCACTACCCCAGACCCTGGCTGCCAAGGGGCCACAGACATGGCCCTAGGCAGTGGCCAGTGCATGGACATCTCAGTGGCTCCAGGTGGCAGCACCAGCCACCCAGATCAGCATGGCCCTGTGTGCAGCACATTGATCGAGTTATTTTAACTTTTTTGTTTTTAAAGATGAAGTAAATTTTCAGAGGTCAATTAAAACTTGCATGGTATATAAAAATAGCTTCAAACAAACTTTTAAAACTCTTTGCTTTTTAGGTCCTTCCAGTTGTACAGATTTGCAGTGTGTCATCTATTCCTGTTCTGTCAAGCATTGTGTGGGCCATACTCTAAAATCAGACTTGAAGTAAGTTGAAGTTTGCTTTAAACTCTTAAGGTATTAAAGACTGGGTTCCCTGACATTACAATTCCAGCAGATTGGACCTGCAAACAAGATATAGTCAGGACTCAGCAAATCCATCCACAATGGAATAGCCCCGAATGAGATGGTTCAGCAGAACTACATTCATTCCCTCCTGCCTTTTCTCCTTTAGATGTGTTGCTTCTGCTACAATGAGAGTGTTGTTATCTTTGAGTACTTGCATATTTTGTGTTAGGTCCCCTCTTGTGTCCCAGAAGAGCAATCCCTTTTCCTACCAGATTCCTAATGTTCAAGTCTCCTTTCAGTTTGGTCCTATGCAACCTGGTGATCCTTTTCTCTTGGTGCCCTACTCTGTGCTTCATTTATTCCTAAGATGCTCAAATCATGGCCTCTCACTTCCCTGGACTTCTGTCCTCCCTCATTTGCAGGCATATTGTCCACCCCCTCCCTCCCCCCTCTCTTTCTCACACACACCTGCTGTCCTTTTTCTCTTCCTATACCCAAGGAAGAAACAGCCTTTCCAAACTGGAGTAACTTAATTTTCTTTTATTTTTGTGAACATCTTATTACTTTCAAAACATAGGTACATAAAGAAAAAACTTGTATTCAGACTTCTCTATCCTCTATCCCATACCACACTGCCTTCTGTTCCCTGCCTGATAAACCTTGTCTGGTGAATGTCTTTCTGTACCTTCTCAATTCATACTGGAATATACATTTTGTAGCTATAAAATACTAAGTTTGTAACATATTTCTATGTAGCATACATATACATAGCTAAGAACTTTAAATGTTTTATTTTACACAAAACAAGGTGATCCCTTTCATAGTACTGTTTTTCTTTTAATATCATTGGCTATACTTTCCATACAGCCATACAGTACACAGGATCATTTTTTCTCTTCTTGCATTTAAAGCTTTCTCTGTTATCACCTTAATGCCTCAAGTGCCCAAGTTTCTACTACTAGGTCTTCCTTAAGAACATCTGTGTCTAAGGAGCTTTCCTGCAGGATGGAATATTTTACCTCAGGGAATCTGTACAAAAGTACTCCTTTATTAGAGTTTAAATGCTTGCCAGATATTTCATCCAAGTATCTTTTTCCAAGCATGCTGGCTAAGTGACAGAATAGCCCTCTCTTAACCTTGTATCTCACTTGACTTCTCTTCACAGCCTGGAGTCCTTGTAGATAATTTGTTTTCAAACCGTGGGTTACAGCTCCTTTGGTGCGGGGAGTCAACTGACCCTTTCACAGGGGTCACCTAAGACAACTGGGAAACACAGATATTTACATTACAATTCACAGGGGTAGCAAAGTTCCAGTTTTGAAGTAGCAATGAAAATAATTGTGTGGTTGGAGGTCACTACAACATGAACGGCATTAAAGAATCACAGCATTAGGAAGGTGGGGAATCACTCTTGTAGAAGCTCCCCTCCTCGGTCCTGGTAGCTTGGTTTCACACCATCCTGAGTTTTCTTGAAGATCCAAAGTAAACACCAGATCCAGTGGACTGGTTTTTTTTGTTGTTGTTTGTTTGTTTTTTGTTTCTTTGTTTTTTCAGCCAGCTTCGGCCTCTGTATCCTTGCCTTTTGATTCTTGTTCAGTTTTTTTTTCCTCTCTACTGGACATGTAGAGGTAGTTTTGGTTGGTAAAACAGAAGTGGTAGGGAGTGGGTCACACAGACATACTGTGGGTAGAGGCTAGGAATCTGCTAAACTCCTTACAATGGATGGGAATTCTTAACCCACAGAAGAGAACTGTCCAAATCCAGACATCAAGTGCAGTGAGGTTAGGAAACCCTGCAGTAGAAGGAAACAAACAAGCCCAAAGGATGTGCAAAAAAAAAATTGCGGGCTGGAGATCAACAACAGAGAACCCAAATTCATATTTCATATTTCTCCCGTTACAGGTGTCCCATGCTGTAAACATTCTCCAGGTTCATAGTCTCTAGAAGGTGGTCAAGATTCTTCCAATGTGTCTGAGTTTGGTCCAGATACAGTCCTTTTTCTACCTGAGGATAAAAACACATGTGTGTCTCAACACCTTTTATAGCCACAGAGAGGGAGAAGCTGACTGATCTCCCTCCTCCTGACTCTCCACTTCCTCCTTCCTCCACCAATCCTCTCCTGGGATAAAGTTCTGTATACTTTACATTTCAGAACACATTGAGAGCTTTTAAAATCCACACTCTCCTCTGTTTAGCATGCTGCTGAGTTGGAAGAGAGAATCCCTCCGGAATGCACTGTGCTTTGACCCATAAAGACTGGCAAACCCCTGTGCACTGTTGCTGACTCACCTTGGAGCAGTGGAGTGTCCTGTTCAGGTCTGTCCATGGTTCTGTACACTGAGGACTAGGGGAGAGTTCTGTTACGAGGCTGTCGAATCACAGAAGTCCTTGCTTGCATCTGGTACTGGCATAGTCTTTCAGAATTCTCACAGGAGTGGCAAATCTCTGCCAAGTTATTTTAAATCTAGCATAAACCTGAGGTTAACTCATCTCAGGCTTCATTTGACGGTTTTATTTGTTATTACCCTCTCAGAACGTGAGCCTCTTATCCAGTTCATTCCTGGGAACAACTACCGAAGGCTTGACCTGTTTCTGGTAATAGAATTCCCTCATATCATAGGCATCTCACCGAGTTCATTCTTGGAGATTTAGGATAAAGGAATCCTCACTGCTTGCTCTCCGATTCTTCAACTCTCCTGACAATTCCATTAAGTTTCTTTAATGGTGCATTGTTTTGAAACTACTTTTCTGAACCAGGCATACTAATGCACACCTATAAATCTCAACACTTAGGAAGTGGAGGCCAGAGGATCTGGGGTCAGTCATCCTCAGCTCCATGCTAAGTTTGAGGCCAGTCTTGGCTATAGGAGACCTTGTTTTTATTTTTATCTGAAAGAAAAACTACCTGATAGGAGGATGGTCTAGTTGCTCAGAAGAGAGAAGGGATCTAGGTAAAATGGAACCTCATGTTACACAACAGCAAAGAAATAAAATGTAGCTGAGTTCTCTGTCATCAGCCAATCAACTCCCCTGTGCCTCCTTTATATCTGTCAGCTCCCTGCAGTCTCTAGTATCCTTCTAAGGCTGTTTGGAAATCAGCTGGTTCTCTTTCCTACCTCAGACAGGGCCAGAGATGAACTATGGCCTCCAGAATTCCTGGCTATGACCTTGGCCCCAACTTCAGTGATCCGAC